>MQRK01146276.1:0-22662 GCA_001938485.1 Girardia tigrina | reverse complement strand
CCATGGTAACCGTGACCGTTGCTAAGGTGATCGCGACCGTTGCCATGGTAACCGTGACCGTTGCTAAGGTGATCGCGACCGTTGCCATGGCAACCCCGCGTGGTAACTGGTTACGTAACTATGGCAACCATGGTAACTAGTTACGACCCCCCCCGGGGGGGGGTCATGTAGGGAGAATGCCCATTTTCCCCCTACTAATGTTCACAATCACATTTATCTTTAAAAAAACTTTGTTGGTGTGGTTGATTTTCTTTTTATATTTTCTTTTTTTATTATTATCAGTTTGTTAATTAATTATGTTTTGAGGTTACTAAATCAACTTTAACCTATTTCTAACACGTTTGTTCAAAATAACTAGTCTTAATATCATCCAATAAATTATCTAATTGTGTCGTATGTTTTTATGGCTATGCAGTGGACGTGACTTTTTACAAGATCCAAATGGTATATGAGATACGAAGGACAATTTTGTAAGATGTTTTTTGTATTTGTATTCAATGTCGGGTACACTATTTGTGAATTGGAAAATGTACTTATTTTCTGCAGCAATGAAATTTCAATTATACAGGTTTGGCTCAATAGTTTCTGTCGATGAATAAAGCTTTCTAAAATTAGTTCTATGCATTCGCAGTTAATGAAATTTTTACCATGTACTCTTCAGTAGTTCTTTTAACAACATATATTAAAATTTTCACAATTTGAACAGAACTTTTATAATAACATACTTAATTTGTATGAAATTAAACATTATTTAAATCTATTACGAATGTTTATCGTTTTTCTAGTGAATATTCGTACTGAAAATACAGTTTTCTCGAGAAGATATTAGAAAAATCATTTATTACAACTGGAAGAGAGTACTTTCAACTGAAAATAATCATAAAGAAATCAACTGCATCCTTGGTGAAGGTACAGTTGGCCTCAGAACATGCTCCGACTGGGTAGCAAAATTCAATAGTGGAAACATTGTCTGTGAGGATGAACCACACAGTAGACGGCCGTCATACAATTTTGAAGAGGAGATACTAACTGTTTTCAAAGAAGATCTGCGAGCTACAACAAGAAAAATTACATGGAAAAATTGAATGTAGCCGTTTTTGAAAAACGGCGAAGACGAATGTCTCATGGGAATCTTTACCTCCAGCACGACAATGCGAGGCCCCATACGGCTACCATCACAAAAGAGAAGATTACTCAGCTTCGTCTCAACATTCTTGAACATCTACCATACTCGCCAGACTTGGCCCCCTTTTTCGACCAATGAAATCTGCCTTGCAAGGAAAGGATTACACCGGTTCATCTGCTGTAATACACGATATTCAACGATGGGCTGACTCAAAACCGCACCAATTCTTCCATGATGGCATCAACAAGTTACCGGGAAGGTGCCAACGATGCATTGAGCATGATGGTGAATAT
Organism: Girardia tigrina; assembly: GCA_001938485.1. NCBI lineage: Eukaryota > Metazoa > Platyhelminthes > Tricladida > Dugesiidae > Girardia > Girardia tigrina. The sequence goes on along the minus strand of MQRK01146276.1, from coordinate 21,243 downwards.
TTTGAAAACTTATGTGACGTTGATGATATTCCTTTGTTATTGAAATTTCGGCAGAAACTTTTGAGCCAAACCTGTAATGTTTGTAATTTTTATGAATATTTAATTATTTATAATGTAAATTTATGATTTCAATATAATTAGCGGCGAATAATTTAGTATTGTGAGGTTGAAACAGGTTTTAACGAATTAAATAAACAAAACCTGAATCAAATAACAAAGTAAAAGGATAATTTAAAAAACGCACTGAAAATCTATTATTGAAGTTATTCAGAATGAGTGCATATCCGAATGACGATTTTATTTGGAAAGATTTTTTTTCGAAAGATCAGGGTTTTAAGCATTTCAATACGTTGTGTCGAAACTTTTGATGATATAAACACGAAGTGTATTCAAATTGATTTGCCTTAGTATTATATTTATTATTATAATTAAAGAAGTATTCCCGTAATTAATTTTATGATTAAAAGATCTAATAGGGTATTTTTCATTATACCCATTAATATGTTGTTCTTCATTTGCTTATTACAGTCTAACTCTAAGGGGCTGTCCATAAATGACGTCACGCGATTTTAGTAGATTTCCAATCCCCTCTCCCTCGTCACATTTCCTCAAAGAATTCTTTCATTTACTTCAGCATTTCGATATGACGTAACATTTCCCAAATCCCCCTTCCCCCTCCTGCGTGACATCTTTTATGGACAAGCCCTAACAATAATTGTGGTTTTGAAGAATTATAGTCGAAATTGATTCTGATAAATATATCGAGAATTATTCGTATTGTCATCAAAAAATATAATTGTCAGAGTCAAAAATGACAGTCACAAACTTTTGTAAAATTTCCTTTATGTAATCAGCATTAAAATATCATCGTTTTTCGTTACCACTTATTTCTGATTTCTTTATCGTATTTCTTTAATCTTAAATTTATCCCTATGGGATTATTTATTTTTTTTAAATTCGAAGTCATATAAATAATAATTATCTTATCAGTTATTTTAGCTATTCATATGTTTTCAGAGACTACGACAAGTTAAATCATCCAATATTTTTTATAACTTATAAATATGTAATATCTTGAACATTTTCGTCGATGCACTTCTCTATAATTTGTAGTCGTTAAAACGAAAACATCTTTTTTTCTTATATATTTTTAATTATAAAAATCATTCAAATGGTGATAATGTGTATAACCAACCAATTGTCATTCTTCTTTACTAAAAATAAATATTTTCCAAAACAAAGAGACTACTAGAAGTCTAATAAAGTTCAAGTATGTAAAATTTATATATTTTACGAAATGAAAGATTTTCAACAGTTTCTATGGACGAGTTGTAGTATAATATGACTGAGATGTAATTAAGGGTGATACAATATAATATAAAATGATATAATATCTCCTCAACTAAAAACATCATGCTTGATGTTGTTCTAGCAATAATAAAAATACTCTCTAATCTCAGTCGATGCAATCAAGTAACAAAACTAATTGAATAATTAGGATCTAATGCTGATCGTTCAATGATCTGCGTAGCGAGGCTACCGCGCTTCATCTTTGGAGTCACTGAATTCAATCCAACATAAAAATAGTCATTTCTAACCTTCAGTGATTGAAGGTGCTTGAAAATCCGCCGCAACTCTGCACTGTATAGCTCACAATCGTCAATTGTAGTCCTTAAGAGTACCGTATTTCTTTCACAATTATAAGAAACACTTGAGGAACCACCGATGAAATAATCTGGTAGAAACAACTTCCCAAGATTTGAATTCAGTACGTAATCGAGAGTGGTACTATTTAATTCAACCATTACGCTGCTCGGCACACACTTCCATGATTTCCAGAAATAAAGCAAACGTAAATTCTCTGTAATTGCAATTCACTGTCGCCTTCGTTAACACCAGTGGTCGATTTAACACCATGTTCGTTGGTGATTATTTTCCAAAACTTCGTTCCAATATTGTTTCCACAACGTTGAAATATTCTCATTAATTCATACCATTGATCATGAATATCTTCACAAATTTTTATAGGTGCTGAAATTTCGTCAGTTTCTTTGATATACAATCTCTTGCATTATCTTCAAATGTCCTTATAAAATAATCCACATTAAAAAAATATAGTCAAATGACAAAGTTATCTGTTCTTTTAAATTAGACAATCAATTTCAGTTAATGAATATTTTGTAACGATAAGCAAAACCAATGAAAAAAATCATTAGTCGCATAAATTTTATTCGTTCTGAAATCTCTATATAAATTGGTGCATTAAAACAAACGCATAAATTTACAATTTTTTACATTATTTTAACAAATAATAATAATAACAGTTTTTTTTCTTTTTCTTTCGATAAAATTAACAAATTAATTCCAAATTATCAAAATTCAAAACATTTCAACATAAAAACATCGGAGGCTCATGACAGAAAGAATTACAAGTTTTTGAACGACGATATCAAATTGCTGTTATGATTCAATTCAATTTTTAATAACATATTACAAAAAAAAACAAAACGATTTGGTTGCGACGGAATTCGATTCTCGAACAAATGCAACCATACTGTATAGGTCACATGATAAAACGAAATTCCATTAATTAAATTTTAATAACAACAAACATTGAACAGATTGAATAAATGAATAAATAAATAATTTAAATTGAATATAAAAGATATATCAAAAGAGGAAAGAGAAAAGGAAACGAAACTGAGTGAACCAACGAGCGAGTTATTTACAAAAAGTTTTAGAAAATGAAAATTTTAAAATAAATATAAGTACTTGTAGTATAAATAATTTGATTTTATTTCGGTTTTAAGTTTAACATAAAAAAAGTTTTTCAAGAAAGAAATTATTTTGTTTAAATGTGTGTTTAAAGTCAGTGTCAAAACGTGTGATACATTTCAGAAAAATCTCTGATTCTATTAATTCTGAAGATGTGCCAACAACATCTAACAATCACAAAACTAAATTAGCAACAAAGGCGATTAATTTGTGAAAGACAATTTAGTTAAACATTTTGTTAAAATATTGTTACTGTCATTTAATATGATTATGTCAATATTTATTTAAAAATATTAAAAAAATAAAACGGAATAGAAATGTCTCAAAATAATTTTACCTGTCAACATGTGGATAAATGTTTTTCCTACGGACCAAATATCTGCAGGAAACCCATACTTCTTTTTTTTGACCTCTGGGGCTTTATAATAATCTGTACCACAATCTGTTGATAAATCATTCTTGCATTCATTTCCAAATTGTTCTAAAGAACGGCTTAAACCAAAATCACTTAACTTTAAATGATCATTTAGGTCCAATAATATATTTTGAGCTACATGAAATATAAATTCAAATATCTCTACTTTAATTAATCTTACGCTTAATATCTCTATGAATGATGTTATTTCTGTGCAGAAATGATACTCCTAGCAGAATTTGCCGCATGAAATTAACAATTTTATCAATTAGTTCCGAATGATTTGTATTAATAAAAGTGTCTAAAGAACCCTAAAATAACGAAATGATTAACATAATTTAACGACATCTAATACTACAGCATATAAAAGATTATTTAATTATAACAGTTAAAACAATTATACTAAGAAATACATATAATTTTATTTCATAAATTTGCATATTGGAGAGAACAAAAATTATTGATTGTAATTTTTGTAATAAATAATTATTAATAATTAATTAATTAATAATTAAATAAATAATAATTAATAAATAATTATTTTTAAATATATACTATTTATTTTATAGCATTTTAAAGTAATTTTGAACCTTTTGCAAATAATTTTTAAAATCTTTGACCAAGACTTATTACTATATTAGAGAAATAATTGTCCAATTTTTGCAAAAAAAACTCTATTTAATTATTATTGAAATATTATCAAATATATTATTTCTAACTAAGATTTGTTTAGCTAAATCCCATTTTTTAAAAACAATTTGAGAATTTTATATTAGAAAATTAAAGGTTTTTAATTTTTAGAACCGTTATTAAATGTAAATCTCAAGTGGATTTATTAAAGTCTATTATTAAATCACATAACATTCTTTATACATGTGGAATAGTGATGATGTAATTATTCAAGTTCTAGATTATTATATATATATATGTCATTAAAACTCACAAACACTCATATCAATCATTTATGTTGGTAAAGGTTCTATCCTGCCAAATCAAAATGTCACAGCAAAATCTGGGACCCTTCATTATTTCAACAGGACTGTCACCTCACAGGTAAGTCATGTGATAATTTTCAATTTCTAAATGATTACATTTCACTTTTCTTTTACATAGATGACTATTAGTTTTCATCATTGGAACTGGCTCATGAATTGAAACAACAAGGAATATCGTATATCTGAACAATACAACATAACAAACGCGGAGTGCCACCAGATGCGCGGTCAAAGAAGCGAAGAACCCGAAAGGATACCCAGGTTTATTACGATGGTAACGGAGCAGTGCGTGTATCTTTTTGGGATATTGGAACGAAGCCCGTTTTACTGATTGATGCTTTGCATCGCGTTGTGCCAATTCCTTCTGTCAATCAAACGGTTTTACTGTACAATCGCATCAAGTCAGGTGTTGACACTTTTGACCAGAGTCAAGGGATTTTCATGCAAATTGAAAATGTCGACGCTGGCCGTATGCCATAGTTTCTAATCTCATCGACATTTAAATCAATAATGGCTGCATTATCTTCCCTCAATGAGGCCACAGTGCAGTCACACAGCATGAGTCTCATTATGATTTCTTGAAAATTTCTCGTGGATAATCAAATCAAGCGTCGTATTCAGTCAGAAAGATTTTAAGATAAAAGACACCATAGAGTTCTTGGACTATGAAGTGAATTCAATTGTGAATGAAGAATTGGAGCCCCTTAAATTGCAAAAAAACAAGCGATGCGCCTTCTGTCCGACAGAAAAATATAAAAATACTTCATTGAGATGTCTTGTCTGCAAAAAGTCCCGATGCATGGATCACCGAGCAGACATCTGCAAAATCTGTGCTCGTGACTGATAAACTCTCTTCCTGTATGTGTGCATGGGTGTCAATATATGTGTGTGCATGTGACGGTCTGATAATGTCAAGGATAATTGAGTATGAGAAATTAGGAAAAAATTAGGTTTTTTGCATTTATCGTTTTCAATTTGCTAATTAAAGACTATTCTAAAAAGGTATGTATGTCATACCCATAACATAGGTAGACATCGATTTCGATGCACAAGTATTACTCTTCATTTTTACCAGAGTTTTTTTCTGTTTTAAATAGTATCCAGAAAAACAATAAAAGTCAAGAAGATTCGTCAGAATTCCAGTCCAGGACTATTGTACACACAAGATCTTCAATGGGTATGCCGTACTCATAACATAGGACAACCGTTAAGAATTGTTGAAGAACAATTACTTTGGTAATAATGGTAATAATTACTGTTTAGTAGCGACTCAACTTAATATTAGGTTGATGAAAAAGGAATGCAGGTTTTCGATTTTTTTGTATTTACCGAAATGTTATACGACTAAAGCATGTATTATGTTATGTAATGTATAATGTTATGACTCATAACATATTTAAAAAAAACCTATTAAAAAATTTTTTATCCATTCCTTATGCAGACAGAACTCTACTTTGCCGAAGTTTTTAAAACTTAAAAAATTTTAATTAAAAAAAACACATTAAAAATTAATATAAACTATTTATAATTTATAAGTAGATATCTTGCAATTAATATTGTTCGGGAACTCCGAATTTTTCGTTTTTTTCCCTTTTTGGGATCTTAAAAAGTTTTTTTCGATCTAATTTTTATATAATCATTTATTGTCATCGAGAATGAGTAAGTGTGTGAAGATTGGAGAAAATCGATTCAGTAAAAGGCCTTCAAAAACAGGTTTCTAAATTCCATGGCCGTTTTTTGAATTTTTAATCAATTTTTAGTCAATCAATCAATTAATCAATTTTATCCATTTTTGAGTCAAGACCGGGCGATTTCTACAAAAGAGGCATTGAAAAACTCGTTGAACGTCGGGAAAAAGTCGTGAACATTGGCGGAGATTATATTTGTGATTAATTTGTAGTAACGTTTTTGTTAAAAAATAAAATTTTAATTTTTCAAAAAATGGCGGGAACTTATTCCTCAACCCAATATATATATATATACTTATATAGAAAGTAAGCTAATAAAAAGAATGGAAAAATTATAATGAACTGTACAATCATACTTATCTTCATAAAATATTTTATGATTTGACTGAGTACTCTTAAAAAAAAATTATTGTCTCGATTAGTGAAATGTGAAATATGAAAGTGACTTCACTAGTAAAATATTTAAGTGACTCGATTTGAGACTCGACTCGTAAACTATTTAGGGTGACTCGACTCGACTTGAGCCGAGAAAATAGAGACTCGACGACAACACTGGTTTCTAGTAATAAAATAATTACTTTATTATTTACATAGAAAATTTATGTGAATAATAAAAACTCACCCCTTCCATATATTCCATAAATATATATAGGCCTTCTGATGTCTCAAACGCTCCAAAATATTTAACAATATTTTCATGTTGTACGATTTTTTTATATTTATTAATGTTTTCTTCAATATACTTATCTGATTTTGAGTATCTTTTTGATGAATTACAAATAAATTTTAAAGCATATGATTGATTATTCTCAGACGTTGTGAGCTTGTAAACAACTCCAAATGAACCACTGCCAATTTCATTATCATGTTTAATACCCGAAGACAAAAAACCTAAAGAAAATTTAAATGATAAATATATTTCTAAAAATAAAACTAATAGTTAATATTTTTCATATTCTTTCAATGATTTATCTAATCATTTTTTTTATTTTTAACTATAATGAAAAAGAAAAGAAACATAGTTACAGCAACCATTTACTCTTTCATCAACATCTAAAATAGGAAATGATCTATATAGAACATCTTCAGGTGGTGAATAAACATTTATTAAACACTTATTCTTGCACTGCCTCGACATTCAAACTCCTAGACAGGAACACACAAGATAGGTATTACATGTGTGACAGGTTAAACCCGTAAAAAATAATAGTGATACAGTTAAAAAATAACTATGCTATTTATTATAAATTCAATTTATTATATAATTATTGTGAATTTAAAAAAGAGAAATATATGATGATTTTTAGCATGCTTTTCTTAAATTTTGAAGACAAAGAAGTATTTTTTAGGTTACAAAATTTTTAATAATTGAATTTCGAACTTATAATGTAGCTTACACGATTCTTCTTTATTGTACCAAACATATGCTGTATTCTACCGTATTCAGTAATCATATGCTGAATAGATTATGGGAGCCATGCACGTACAGGATTTTAGTATGTTATTACAATGGGAGCGGTTTTAATTGCATAATGAGAAAAAAAAGATAGGATGCAGTCCAGCAGAAGTAGTATTTAGTAGGAAAATAGATAGACAACAACAGTGCAGCGACAAAAAAAACAGAAATATATAGAATAATTTATTTCAATAGGAAGTTGTACTCCCTTAAAACGTAAAAAAGTTTTTTCACATGGCGACACATATTTTCAGGCACACCAATACAAAATTGACGTATGGCAGAGGAGGAAAACTATATTTTTTGACATGTCTCCAATAATGTCTCTTTGAGAACATTTCGTTTTTGACCTTACGTTTCAAAAAGGTTGTATGCTGCTTCTATCTCTATTCATGTCTAGACTGCTTCCAGGCCAAGACAACTCAGTTTTTCCATTTTCCTCCAAATGTGATCGCGTTTTTCTTTAGGTGTTACAAGGGACGTGGTCTTGTTGAAAGATCCACTCCTCAGTGCCATACCAGTTTTCTGCTTGTGGGAGAAGACAGGTATCAATGACTTGACATTATTATTTGGATGCCACTGACCCTTCCACTCTGTGTAGACGTCAAGGTCCTCTCCTGGAGATGGATCCCCAGATCATCATTCAAGGAAGATATGCTTGCCCATTTTTCACATGGCCTAGTTGAATTCCCTCTCCAGAACTTCGTCGAAAAAATTGGCTCCTGCGACGATCTGCTTCCATCATTGTCTCATCAGTGAAGATAACCTGCAATAAAAGCAGACCAAGAGAAGATGTTCTATGTAATAAAAATAATCGCATGTCATTTACTGTACTCATTACAGTATTTACTTTGCTCCAACTGTCTGCTGTCCAGAGCGCATGTTGCTTTACCCACTGAAATCTTTGTGTCATCATTCGATTTCTGAGTAATGAAACCCTCTTTGATCGATAGGCGAGTCGTTCTGCATGCTGCAAATGCTGTTGAATTCGATGTGCTGATACATTAAATACAGGCTCACTATTTGGTTCTTTGATTTTCACTTATGTCATTTTCGGATCCATCTTGCTGAGTATGATGATGCGATTTAAAAGTCGCTCTCCAATGAGCTTCTTTCTACCACATCGGCCTTTCTTCTGATTTGCAATACTCCCAGTCTCTTAATGTTGTTTTAACAGACGGGACACTGCAGATTGGGAGCAGCCCAGATTTGCAGCAATTTCTACTTGTGTTTGGGATGTTTGGGCAGCCAAAGTCACTATATGCGTACGCTGTATAGCAGTCAAGTCCCTAATAATGGCAATTCTTGGAATTCTTAGAAAAAAACTATAAATAGAGTTATGATGTCATTTTGGCACCCTTTACAATTGCATTGTTTGATTAATGTATACTGCAAGTAGACATATCGACTTAATCATTTTTACAACACGTTAACTAAGGAAGTGTTATAATATGTGGATTTTCAGGATTATGCAATTAAAACCACCTCCATTGTAAGTATTCTGCTTAATTAATACCAGCACCTTATCACGAAAACTAGACCTGAAAGAAAACGGATTTCATTTTCCAAATCAGCACATAAAACTGCATATAGATCACACAAATGGTCTCTGGTGATTTTTGACTATTGACCTGTGTAATTTGCTTATAAAGATTTAAATTATAAAAAATAACACTTAAATCATAATAAAATCTTTCTGAATAATCTTAGTACTTAAAATATTCAACCTATCATTTTACATCAGGGTTAGCGAGATACTCTTCTACAGCAACTTACAACATGAAACACAAACAACTTTCCAAAATATTTACAGTAGTTTCTTTAGTAAAAGTATGTTTAATTACACCTAAATAATTAACCATACATTAAGCGAATTTGATTGTAAAAGTAAATATGATAACTAAAACCTACTTGTACAACAAAAATCGTGATTACAATTCGAGCTACAGACCAGATTCATATCACAAGCTATGTTTACCATCTAAAAAAAATAATAATTAATATTGATAAATAATAATATTATTATTAAAAATTGAGAGGATTTATAGGAATGACTCCCAAGCTATGACCTTCATGCAACAGAGATGCTTCCTCAACAAACCAAATAGATCTCCGCCCGGTATAAAGTCAAACACCCAAAACAAATGCAGTGGATCGTGAAAGGTCTTATGTAATTTAATTTAAAAGGGAGAATTATCCGCGTTTTATGTACGCCTTCCCGATAACACATGACTGCTGTTGATCGGACACGATTTTGTTTTTATTCAAATAATAATTATTTTATCTCACAAAACTTTCTCTCTCACGCCTTCTGTTATGCAAGATAAACTATAGCAAACAATACATTACCGAGACAGTGAAACAACACGAAATTTGTAATCATTAATAGATACGCGTTGGTTTAATTCTAATTGAAGTAATAATTTTTCATAAAATTCAAAATAGCTACTATCATATATTTATTGATACTGTATGTGGTGCCGGCAGCCGGACACAGTGGCGACGGCCGGCATCTCTTAGACGTGCCGGGACTTGGTTCCCGGAGAGATCGCCGCCTCGATTCGATAACGTCTGATTGCCGATCGGGTCCGGTGATCATCGGTCGATATGCCATGGGATGGCGGTCCCACGATCGGCTCGCGGCGGTTCCGCTTCCATGAACGCCGATACCGCTCCGTTCGTCGACATACAGACCGAGTGTGCGACCAGTGAGACTGTGGGGATCCTTCATGCGTCGCCAAATTGCACGGGGTGATGGCGCACGGGATCCGACTGATTGGGGCCGGTGCCGCACAATGCGGTTTCCGTCAATATCAGCATCGGGTAAACATCCGAACGACGATTAATATTCAATATTTGAAATTTAAAACATAAAAAGCAGCCATAAATTTATTTCCATTTAAAATTGTGCACTCGATTTTCACACTTAGTTTACTTAAACAAAAATCAAAATTGAAAGTTTATTCAATTTTTCAATTTATGTAATGTTAATTTTTCTGAGCAATGCACTGTAGTAATCAAATAACATTTAAATAAGATTGCGGAATTCGAGTAGACTTTTTAAATTGTGGAAATATATTAAATTATTTTTATTAAAAATTTTTTATTAACGAATATTTGTCTGAATATTGGTACACATGAAAACATGTTTGTACTTGAATGAAAGTTTACTTATCTCAATTTTCTTTGATATTACAAGTTATTCTGGAATTTTAAACATAAAATTAAGTGCGGAATGTTTAAAAAATTGAATAGAAATGATTCATAGGAGTTATGGAAAAAGCAATTCGAAATGAAGACGATAATTCATCAGGTGAAGGAAATATTTACGGCATTTTCTATTTGTTATGTTATCATTATAATAAATTATTTTAAAAAATCAAAAAACTAAAAATATTTAAAAATAATTTATATTTGTTTTAATAATGTGTTTTATAATAAATATTAATCTTGTTCGACTTATTAATTATATAATTCTTCAGATATATAGAACATGGCATCACGAGCAAACTGTACAGCGCAAAAATACTTGGGATAACTGATGTTTAAGAAGAAAAGCTATTCATCTTCTAGAGAGATCATTGCAAGGAGAGATCAATAACAGACCACATAAACAACGTGAAAGAGTTTATCAGTCCTGTAGTGCTTAGGAAAACTGCAAATTAAAAAAAAATAAAAAAATTTTCAATTTTGATTTTTGTTTTATTAAAGTAAATACAAATAAACTTTGTACTCAGATTTAAATTTCCAAATAAATAAATTTTGGTTTATTATTTTTTGTTTTTCACAAAAAATTTGGAATAAATATAAAAATGAAAGCGAGCCCGACCTCTCGGACTCGACCAGCCGCACCCCATACACTAGCGCTTCACACATCTCGGTGGGGCTCCGCGAGCGCATCAATGCAGCATTCGGGTTACGGTTTGATGAGTCGACAGGATCATGTACCGCTTCGAACGATACAGGTCACTGAGCCGGTAACGCAGTATGGGGAGCCGCGGCCGACCAATTGGAAGTTCCTTACTCAGTCCTGTGCCTGCTGGGGGCCACTCGATCCGACCGGTTTCCGGCATCTTCCCGTACAATTAAAAGGTGCTGGCCACTGCAACTCGATCCGACAGCCGGCAGTTGAAGTCTCTTCGATCAATCAGCGTTAGAAGATTCCGCAAAGATGAATATTTTTATGTCCTATTTTGAAAACAGCTTAATTGCTGAGATCCAATGCGAGTCAGAAGGTGTTGTTACATAGATGAATATCGACACAATGTCATCAAAATTGATTGCCAAATTTGATTTAAAGAAATCAAAAGTTGGTCAGTTACTAACCTTGATACGAATAAAACATGAGGAGGGAGAAACGTTATTAGACTTCGCAAATAGAATAAAAGTGGAAACTTTTCATTTACCAAGAAAGTCAGATAACATTCTTATAAAGATATTTCGACATGGTATAAGAGACAAAAATGTGGCAAATGTATTGAAAATATTGAATCCATCTACGTTAATAGATACGTTAACAATTGTTAAAGGTGACTGCGATAAAGTTGATAAAAAATCATGAATTCTATAAAATGAACAAAAATATAGAAGTATCAGAGTTATTGCAGGAAAATAAGAAGATAACACAAGAAAATAACCAACTACGAGATGACATATCAAAACTGAAAAACCGAAATTTTCCGAAAACTAACAATTTTCAAAAAAATAACAAATACGAAAACGTTAAATATTACAAATGCAATAAAACTGGGCATATTAAGAGATTTTGCAGAGTAATAATATATTATGGATGCGGCAGAAATCACAAAAAATAAACTGTTTGAACCTCAAAACGGTGAAAGTGATGCAGAAAGAAGAACTATCAGATACCAAGAGTATTATCTCGACATCTCATTAATCGTAATCATAATCATGATCATTAATCATAAGGCAGTTTAATGCGATTTCAAAATCTAAACCAGAAAAAACGGGATTAGACCAACCAATATTTAGATTACATCAATGGCACGACCAAAAGCCTAGAAGACGACTTTACAAAGAGGTATTGATGAAAAAGTCGTCAACAATTAAAAAACCCATTGTTGATAAAACCTCTTGATAACAAAAAAATGTTATGTTCGGCACTGGAGCCTATTTAAACATGATAAGCGATAGCCTTGTAAAACGTTTAACAGAAGAATAGGATATAAAAATATATCCATCAGAAACAAAGGTCAGATGTACCAAGGGCCAAACAGTAATTTGCAAAGGAAAAATTCAACTTTCAGTAAATGTTGGTCCTATAGCAACGAAACATGTTTTTAATATAATGTCAGATATATCACAAGATATTTTTCTCGGATTAAGAAGCGTCAGGCCAGAGATTAATTCTGTCGAAATTCAAAACGCTTTTGATCCACTCGTTTCAGCCACCAAAGCTGCGATGACTTTAAAATAATCCATATTTAGGATACGGATGAAGGGGCAAAAAGAGTTCAGAAGTTTTTTTGTGAAAGGTACTGTGTTAGATTAAAATATGCAGAAGTTATTAATATCCGATGATTTATTATTTATTGGTGATAACTGAAAATGGCAGAGAAAGATTTATTAATTTTTAATTCTTTAGTTACTGCACATGAATAATTTATATGGGTTCGAATATATATGCCAGATGGCTTTGTCAAAATGTTACACACTGGATCAGTTTTAGGGCATATGGAAGAATAGAAAGACGAAATGAGACGATGTACCAAGCAAAGTTTATCACATGTATTAAAGAAAAGAGAAGTATCAAAATTAACTGATGTCTGATTAATTATTAGACAAAATATGGATAATTTACCGTAAAAAGGTAAAAATGCAATCATCCAGATAATTCAGCAGAATATGAAATTTTTTAGCAAATATACATTGGACGTCGGTGTCACAAACACTACCGAACATTCCATAGAAATAGGAGGAGCCAAACCAATTGCATTCAAGCCTCGAATAATTCCGATAGGTTTAGAAGAAGCTGTAAATACTAAAGTAAAGGAGTTAGAATAGGCAGGTATAATCTGGCAAAGTAATTCTCTGTTGAATTTTCCATTAGTAATAATTAAAAAGAAAAATGGAAATATACGATTATGAGTTTATTACCGGGGATTGAATCCAAAGACCGAACATTCGATTTATTCGATCCCAGCAAGCGAAGAAATTTTCGATGCGATGGGAGAAGCAAAATATTTTTCTACACTAGACTTATCAAGCGGATATTATCAAACCCAAATAAAATAGAAAGATATAAATAAAACGGCATTTAAAACAAAATACGGACAAAACGAATTTACCCTAATGCAATTCGGGTTGTGTTTAGCTCTAGCTACATTTCAAAAAATGATGAATCTTATTCTTCAAAGAAAAAACTGGTCAAAATGTTTGATTTATTTAGATGATGTCCTCATTTTTGGAAGGACAATAGAAGAGCACAATAATCGATTAAGTTTTGTGCTTCAGAGGATTAACGAAGCAGGTCTTGAATTGTTTCCAAAGAAATGTTTCTTTTTGAAAACCAGTGTACCGGTATCTTGGTCATATAATGAATGCAGAAGGAGTGAAAACGGACCCTGACAAATTGTATGTGATAAAAAATTAGCATATCCCGAATTGTATAAATGAGTTACAATCGCTTCTATGATTATGTAACAATTATAGAAGATTTATTAAAAATTATGCCATACTGGTGGAACGCTGAGAAAATCAGTACGTTTAATAAACTGAAAGATGCTTTATCCACCACACCCGTTTAAGATCTTCCAACTACCGATGGTCAATACATACTGAACACCGATGCTTCACAAAATTCAATTAGTGCAGTATTATCGCAAATGAAAAATGGTTTTGAACGTGTTCTTGCATACACTTTAAAAACTCTAACTAAAAGTCAAAAGAAATATTGTATTACTCGAAAGGAACTGCTACCAGTTAATATTTTTGTTTTGAAATTTAAACATTATTTATTAGGTCATAAATTTACTGTCAGAACAGACCATGAAGCTTTAAAATGGTTCTTAAAAGGGGACAGTCCAAACATGTAGCAATTTTGTGTGTGGAAGTCAGAATTGGAAGTATATGATATGACAATAGAATACAGGAAAGAAAAAGATCACGCAAATGCCGACGCTCTATCAAGATTGGATTATTGTTTATTGTGAACTAATGAAAAGACGAAATGTTAAAGTTTTCGAAGACAGTTCAAACAATTCAAGCATTGAAAACACTATATGGAAATTATTTATAAATGTTGACAATCAATTTAAAGATGTTGTAATTGCATTGATAATTAAAATGATTACAAAAAGTATAACAACCGAAGTATATTCGGAAATCAAAGAAGATAAATGTTTTAAAAAAATTATTTGCACGTCTATCAGATCTAAGACTACTTTATTTTACTTTATTTGCTAGACAATGACATTTACAGACTAGTTATTCCAAAGTCTGATAGATATGTTATGATTAAAAAATGCACGATGGTCTGTGATATATAGGTATAGAGAAAACCACAGTTGTATTAAAAATGAATTCTACTGGCCAAGTATGGATTACGATATAAAAGATTTTGTTACAAAGTGTGACGCGTGTGCGAGATTAAAATGTAAAAATGGTTATGATAGAGCACCAAATACCCATATAGAAGCAAACAGGCAATTTGAAGTAAATGTAATGTATATCTGCGGACCGTTCGAAACTTCTAAAGAAAGATCTCGCTATATTTTATGAATAATCGACTACTTCTCAAAATATATGGCTTTAATCCCTCTTAGAACAAGAGATTCAAAATCTATATTGTGAGGAATATTTTAAATTTGGTATGTTGAAATTGGTTTGTTGAATTTTGTATGTTGAGTTTAGTATTTGGAAATGTGTTTCTCCCACCCAGATGGAAAATTGATATTTTGGATGTTCACGATAAATAGTTATTCGAGTATAATTTGCATTTTAAAGTACAGCATAAGATTTTTAAAAAACTTTACAAATAATAAATCGTTTCAAATTTTCATATTAAAATTTAAATAAAGTAAATAACTTTTAACTAAGTTTTAAATTAAATAAATGTTCTTTCTTTACATAAAATCATTTTTTTTAAATAAAATTAATATGTAAATAAAATTAATACTAAAATTACAAAATTTGAACTTTAAAAATAAAATCTGAAAATAATGAAAAATTTGTTCGAATAATTGTTTATTAAAAAACATTAACTAAAATTTATCAATTTAGGACGATGTCGAATTACGAAAGCTTTGCTGAGAGTTTTCCAAAAGACAATTCTAATTGTTTTGAAAATAAAAGTTCGAAAACCCATGTTGGTGTTCTTAATATATATTAAAATTATAATGGGATGAATGGATATCATTGTATAGAAAATCAGAGCATATACATTCATATTACGGTTCTTATTTTGTTTCTGCTGAATTTAAAACCTTTTATTTTGCGATGAATATTAATCAAACTCAGAGCTCACCGTATTACCCGAAATCAAATGGATTAATTGAACGAATTGTTCGTACAGCTAAAGAAATGATAAGGGAATCTATGTATTCTCCTAAAACACGAGATTGGACAAAAGTTCTTACGATTGTAGAATATGGTTTGCGATATGCAATACAGAAATCCCCGGGGTATAACCCCTTTGAAATAGTTTATGGAAGAAAACCGTCATTACTAAATTTTAATAGAAAAAACGAGAGCATAAGAACAGAAAGTATATACGTATCGTGGTTAAGGAACACACAACAAAAGCTGAATAAATTAGTGCCAGATAATACAAAAAATAATTTGAAGAATTCAGATAATCTGTATAACAAAAACATGTGGTACAACAAGTTCAAAGTCAGAGACATGGAGTTAATAAAAGAAACTGAAGAGAAAAGATTAGGAAAAACAAAATACATGGAACTGATTACTATAAAGAAGATTATTAATGATTTGAATTATGAATTATTGAACAAAGTATCTCATAAGCTCGTAAAAAGAAACTACAATCAGGCTAAAATATATACAGGAAGATTAAGTATTTCTTATGATCGGACATCAATTGCATCATACAGCTCCGTCGAAAAAAATGATAGTGAAGGAAAACAGATATTCTATAAAAGCACAAGAAATCCAATACCAAAATATCAGTGACTCAAAAGGGAATATTATATTATCACTTATGATACTATATTTTAAGAATTAAAAAAAGTTAAAATATTTAAAAACAATTTATATTTGTTTTAATAATATGTGTTATAATAAATATTAATCTTCTTCGACTTAATAATTTTATAATTCTTCATATATATACAACACTATTGTGCTAAGTATATCAGCTCTCTGTATTTATATGGAGCTTTAAGAGGAAAAACAAAGAAGTGCTTCTGATGTGTATCCAATTTTAAATGTTGCTTACTGTGTGAAATCTCGTGAAGAATACCGTAAATTGAAAAACATAAAACCATCCGATTTCGATACAGTCCGTGAATACGGTGCTAAAGAAATTATTATTAATTGTGGCGTAAGTAGATCAAAATTTTAAAAATATACATTTTGTTCTTTTCTTTGTATTTCAAATAAAAAATATTTTTTTCCTTCAATAACAATATTCAAAAAAATATTCATTAATAAATGACATTAAAAATATATTTGGACTTTGTCTTTTTTCCCTTACTGTCCAATCTGTCTTTTTTCCTCAACTATAAAATAGTCTTTTCCCCCTACTTCCCGTTTGTTTTTTCTTGGATTATTATTTGACTTTTTGTTTATGTGACACTAAACTATTTTGAGTTGTCTACGTGATAAATAAATAATAATTGTGGAATTATTTATTCTTTCATTGAAATATCATTTCAGTTGCAATCGAAAAATTTTCTGAAAGCATTTTGTTGGTTTTTGATTATAATAATGCATTCTTATCATAAATTCATTTAAAAATTCGAATAAAGCTTAAAGTTTGTCTGTCTTTCAATCATTTTGATTTGATAAATTTATCATCAAAACAAAAAAACTTCAAAATTTTCGATTTCAAAATCAAGACTATTGTAAGTCTTGTTGAATCCATGCCTAGGCGATTAAAAATGATAAGGACATGAAAGGACATTCAACTAAGTATTGAAAGTTCCACGTAATAAATATTTTGTTAAAAATTTGATCTTTTTCTCAAAAAATAAGGAGTTGAAATGATTTATGAATCATACTATAGTAAATCAAAAAATAAAATTTTTTATATCCATTCTTTATGCGGACAGAACTCTACTTTGCCATCAAAGTTTTTTACGAATTTGTTTTAATTGCACGCGATTTTATTATGATAATCGTTAATATTAATGTTGATATTCCTGTTGATATATGAGTAAACTAGTAAATTAAAAAATTTAATTTTTTATATCCCTTCTTTATGCAGACAGAACTCTACTTTGCCAACAAAGTTTTTGAAATTTAAAAAATTTTAATTAAAAAAACACATTAAAAATTAATATAAACTATTCATAATTTATAAGTAGATATCTTGCAATTAAAATTGTTCGGGAACTCCGAATTTTCCGTTTTTTTCCCATTTTGGGATCCTAAAAATTTTTTTCGATCAAATTTTTACATAATCATTTATTGTCATCGAGAATGAGTAAGTGTGCAAAGATTGAAGAAAATTGATTGAGTAGAAGGCCTTCAAAAACAGGTCTCTAAATTCCATGGATATATATATATATATATATATATATATATATATATATATATGCCTATATAGAAAGTAAGCTAATAAAAATAATGGAAAAAGTTAGTTAATTTGTGGCGATGATTACTAAAAATGGCTCGATAAAATCGAATTTGAATGAAAAAATCAGATTCATTCCAAGTAAAGATACAGAAAATCTCCGTCTGAGGGATTAAATTATTTGATTTGGGGCCCTAATTCGCTAAATCTGCCTTCGTTGGAACTGCGTTGGTGATTGTGGACTACGAGAAGATGCCCGATAAGCATATCTGATTCTGACGAATTTTTAAACGGCCATGACTTTCTCAGAATGGGCGCACCTCTACAGCTGCAGGTGAAAGCGAAACCCCTCTTTGGATCTAGTCAAAAACAAGAAGAAGTGTCAAAAGTTTGCAGGCAATGGCCGAAATCAGTCATACATACATAAGCATTAGCAATAATGCAAATGGAATATATATGGTGAGTCTAAATGAATACTGGGGAAAAATCATCTTAAGGGGACACGGTGATAGTAGCACTTGCAATGTTTATGTTTACTATTAAATAAATTTATTTTTAAAAAACCAACGCTTTACGCGAAAAAATTGATGAATGAATTCATAATTCTTAGTAATTTAAAAGATTTGGAGTCGATATTCTGGGTCCACAGCTCAAAGTCGTTGTTTGATTGAACCGGGTGAAGTAAAAATGATTGACTGGTTAAGAAGAGTATTTTAATGTGCTTCAGTGCGATGCAACAATTGGATCACTGTGAAATCCCGAAATATTCTGTCTGATTAAAAATTTTTGGACCGAATAATTGCTGATTAGAAAGTCTTCCACACCTAAACTATCAAAACGAAATTTTTAACACGAGAAAATAATAGAAAAGCGGTGAATATCCCGAGTCCAGAAAATCAATATTTATTTAATTCCTCATGACAACGATTTAACCAAATAAAATATAAATTATAATTTTTGTACTCATTAGACATTCATTTGCAAAAACTTACTGTTTCCTCAGTCAAGGTCCCTTTGAACATGTTGATTAAATGAAACAGAGAATTGTATTTAAAGATATATCAATTGTAAAAAGAAAATACAAAAATTAAACCTCGTTGTAAAGTAATATTCTCTTTAAAATCTTCTTTATCGCAGTTCGATCGTCAATATTTTCTGTTATGGAATTTGATTTGTCGAAAGAAACGTCCGTTATGTTAGCCTTTTCCGCTTCTTCTGCCATCTGTAACGCACATGATAGGTTTATTTTATTATCTTTCGGAATCTGTGAAATAATTTTTAAAGCAAACATAATTTTATTATTTTTTATTAAAGTTTTTAGCAGTGAATCGCTATCTTTTATTATTTCTTTCCAAAATATTTTTAACAGGTTATCAAATAAATTTTCATGTTCCTCAATTGCAGTTGTTAATAGGTCAATCAAAATGTTTTTTCTCTCGTCATCATCGAAGTAACTCAACAACCTTTCAGGTATTCTCATCATTCTAAATATCAAAGTATGTTACTCAATTGTAAAACCACAAAAGTTACATATCATTGTCGAATTTTAACGCATGGCGAATCACATTAATTCCGGTGCGAGTTTTCATCTTTATATCAACTCCCAATTCAATTAAAACATCTACAGTTTCAATAATTTTATCAGTTCCCTAAAACAATCATTAGATCTGAAAAATATTTATTTTTCTTACTCCAATTATTAATTCATCAATTTTTGACACTAATTCTAGTAAGCAAGTGTTTCCTTCCTTATTTATCTCATTAGCATTTGCTCCAAAGTTGATTAATGATCTACATAGGTTTGGTTGTAAACAGAGAGCGGCCAAATGTAACAGCGTATTTCCTTCTTCATCACAGCAATTACAATTTTCTTTATTTAATTTTTGTAAAAAACATGGAAGAATTGTTTGATTGAATTTTATTGAAAGAGTCAAAGCATTTTCTCGCGTAGAAAGAAAAAATGGTTTCAAAATTTTGTTTTTGACTGAAATTAAAGACAAAGTAAAAAAAAGCAATCAAAATGAACAAAAAAATTAAAATTTATTTTAAAAATAAATTTTAAAAAATTAAAAAAAATTTTTAGTAATTATGTAGGATTTAAATTATTGTCTGTCTGAGAATAATTACAAGGTGATAAAATATCTTCATCTTAGAATATATTAACCACTTGTTGCTAGAGTTATTTTTACAAAAGTTGTATTAAAAAATCAAGTTATTTTATTCTTTAATAAAAATATTAGGAAACTTAAAAAAATTATTTTGCTATCAAATTTTAAAATAAATAAAATTTTTTCCAAACAAGTAACACAAAAATATATCAATAATTTAATTTTATATGAAAACTTTCAAAGCAAGATTCCTATCAGAAACCAATGCCATCTTTCTCAAATCAATAAGAAATCTCTATTTGAATGCATTTTTCTGAAGTATAATGCTTTAAGCAGCAAACTAGCCATCTTTTTGTAGGTCTTTCTTTTTTATAGTTATTGGAATCGGATTAGAGATAATAAAGAATTGTTTTTTTCAAAATACCGTATATACTCGCGTATCGTGCGACACTTTTTCTTCATTTTTCTACACCAAAAATTTGCGGTCGCATTATACACGAGATACAGAAAAAAAATTTTTGTGAACAGCTCATCAAATAAACTTTATTATTGTAAAACCATTTATTAAATTGAAAATCTAATCAACACAATCTTCAGCATCAATTCCTAAACTGGAAAATAAGTCCCTGAATTCTTCAAAATTTAATTACATCATCATAAACATTATCTTCTACTCTGCTTCTATCACTCTCGGAACTCTCGGAGCTCTCGGAACTCTGATATAAAAGATCATCTTCTGTACCATCCAGAGAATTAGAAATTCCACATTTCTTGAATACTTTAATTCCACGTTTTTCATCAATCGCATCCAAAGATTCTTTCACCCACGTACAAATTGTTGATAGTGTTGGAGCTTTCATAAGTCCTTCTTTTGTAAACGTATTTTCACCGTCTAGCATCCATGTGCTACATTTATCACACATTTTGTCTTTAAATGGCTTATTTAATGACACATCAAGATGTTGTACAGTGCGTTCAAAAAGTAACTGTGCACCTGCAATTTCAAAACAAGAACGATAGCCTGTGTTCTAAAAATCAATAACAAAATATTTTGAATAGTCAATTTTATGTGAAGAACAATGACCGTCTCTT
>MQRK01146258.1:0-10742 GCA_001938485.1 Girardia tigrina | reverse complement strand
AAAGAACATGTGATTTTCTGATTATCACAAAACGAAATTTTACTCCAATACGAAACACGTTTTATATAATTTAAATTTTCAAAAGGAAAAATGATTTCAAAATATAATTTCTTTATTCTTTTTCTAAATTCAAAAACGCGAAAAACTCTCTACAAACTTGACTCAGACAAAAAAAAAACAAAAAAAACGTCAAGCATAAAAATCCATTTCATAGAGTTATCTCACAAAAAAAGGAAAAACTCATACAAAAATGTTACTTGTTTCATGGTTCACATAATTCAGTTGGAGCGGAAAATTTGTTATTTTTGTCCGCATATTTTGTAAGTTTTGGGAGGGACAAATAGCAAATATTGAATAAAAAATGTAATTGATAAAATAGCTGAATTAAGTTATTGATAGTGGAATTGATTAATGAAATAATTTAAAATTGTAAAATTAAATAAATGTATTAATTAAATGACTAAAAGTAATTTAATTGAATTAGATAAATAAAAATTAATTCATTAAATAAAATCATTAAATTAAATAAAGTATTTAAATTAAAAGTAAAAATAAATAAGTTATTTAAATAAGTAAATCAAATATATATATATATTAGGGTGTGATCAAAATGATCAAAAAAAATCTGTAATTTCCATTTTCGGTAGTCATAAAAAGTTGACCCGACATGTTTTGAATGCATTCAATAAAAAATAAGTAAATTTTTTTTATTATTACCCACTGCCAATGAATCAAAGATTTGGACCCTATAATACCAAATATTCTCTTTATAGTTTGCATGTTAAAGGGGATGAAAACAAAACAAGTAGAAACTGTGAATAATTACAGTACAGATTGAGATATGTTAATCAAAGTTCCAATCCTGCTTAGAGGAATAAATAAGAATATCTTTTCTAGAAAGAAGTTTAGCTCGGATATAGCAATCTCTTCGCATAGTACCGTGTACAGCACTGCCTGCTTTGGTTAACATGCTTTCGGTTTGACATGACGTTCAACAGTTAGAGAGTTACACGGAATATTCGGAAATTCGAACTTCTGAGATGTTTTTACGGCTGCATCAATATCTTCATCACTAATATTGTCTAGCAAAGGAGGCTCTCCTCGTTCACGATCATCCGAATTCACCAGATCACAGTAGCTCTCAGTTTGAAAGTTTATTAAGGGAATGCGAAATCTTCTTATACCATGTCAAGTCTTGATACCTTGTCTTTCTTCTTTGATTCTTCTCAGTGCCACTTATCTTAATTCCTTTTCTTCATACACCAGTATGGCAAAAATGATATTTTCTGGGTGAACAACATAAGTATTTCTTTATACGCATGCATCCACAACATGACGACTACAATCAGGAAAAAAACGAGAGAATTTAATTAGGCTCCATACGTGCCTTGCTCCTTGATAGCATTGTGGATTCAATTTTATACGAAACCACATCGGCGCATAACGGAGAGGAATCTAATCTGTTAAGACAAGAAGCTCCTCTGATGGTCACACAGTTGATACATAAAGTCGTAGAATTCTGTTTGCTGCAGTGAGTCATCATGAATATACCAATTTACTTGGCTCTCTTTTCTAGAGTGGAGGAAACAGAGCCACACTTTATTGCCTCGCATATTTCGTAAAGATACTCCTGATCTTTACTCAATTCTTTCCGAACATCAGGTTAGATTTGACATGGCAGGCAGTTTTCCATTACCTCGATTACCTTTCCATTACCTTTCCATTATTAACAATATTCATATCATGACAATAAAGCAGTTTCTTTCCTATTCCCCGGTGAAAGCGTTTGGACCAGCAGCACATCCATCAAGTTGTAATAGAAGATGTCTCAGAGGCAGCTTATTGAAATGGAAAAGACATATCAGCCTCTGTAACGGTCTCCTCAGATGCCATTCTAATAATCTGTAAACACCATTGTTGATACATGTGTTAACGTTTGTGCCATCTGCACCGATTGCCCTGAGATTTTCCATGATGATATTATTATTTTCGTTGAAATAATCCCGTATGGCTACAAAAAATTTCCCTTGCTGAGCCACTTTTACGTGCTACTTGGCCAAGAAATTTCGAATTTGGTTCTTCGACAAGCACGAAGTGTTCTTCCACAATTGTACGCCGGGAGTCTGTAGAGATTTCACAAAGCGTCATATCTTTTCTCCCGTCAAAAAATAATTATTGACTTTTTGACCTTTTTGACAACGACACACCCTAACATACAGGGGTGGCCATAAGTCTCTTTACCCAGTTTTAATAATAATAAACACAAAATTCTGAATGATACAACTTTTATTTAATCAGCGTACAATAATAATTTCAAAACAAAAACTTGAAAAAAATTAAATCTTATCTTCAAAGTGTTGTCCTTCAGATTTAATACACAACTGGATTCTTCTCTGAACAGAGTGACAGATTCGTCGGCACAAGTCTTTATCGTTGTTCAAGGCTGCAAATTCTGACAAACAAATGAACAATTTTTATAAATATCGATTTCTTTTTTTTAATACACATAATTTTTTTTATATAATTCACAGAATGAATCAAATCAGTTTTATTGATTTATATTTGTCAGTTTAATAGTCCAGATTCGTTACAATTTTTGGTTCATCATTTTGACTCGGCCAAGTACTACAGTGCGTTCATGTGACATTTTTCCCTTTGTTCAGCCAGTGTCGGTTTAAGTGCCTTTAAATTCTTTTAAAAATTCTTTAATTCTTTATTATAAATTCTTTTAATAAATATTATTTACTATTACGGTTTTATCGGATTTATAAAAATATAATGTGCTAACGTTCTCCTTACTCATTACTGTCTATTCAGGCATGTACTTGCGGCAAAAAACTCTTCCAGATAGTTTAAAAGAATTGTTTGTACAATCGTGAATTTTAGTATTAGAAGCAAAGCTCTTAACCTAAGTTTTGTAAATCACTGTGTCTATGAATAAAAAATATTAAGTAATAATTGCAGTATTTTATTTATTTCCATTACAAACATTGTGAGAGTCACTGTCTTTGAAAAACATTTTCAAGGGGTCCATTATATAAATAAGGTAAGAAACACAACATAAAACTAAAAAGCGGCCGGTTTGAAGTAAATTCGTTTTGTAACTTAGGTGTCGTAAATAGTACTTGATTATTCGGAGCACAGCCAATACCGAGAAAACAGAGACAGAAGACAGCCCAGCAAAGACAGAAGAAAGGAGTATACAAGTGCCTTCCCTGCCCAAAAGAATACAAGTGCGCAGGATGGTTGAAGATCCACTTACAGAAGAATCACTGAGAAGAACCAGAGCAATCCAACACTCAGAGAGACGACAACTTGGTTAGAGAGGAAGAGGAAGAGCCGACAACAATCCAATCGAACTCTCAGTTTCTGGACGCAACTGTGGGTATACCGGGAACCCAGAACGAACAAGACGCTGGAGAAACACCCAGAGATTACCGATTACCTGACATGAAGGCAAAAAAAAATTCAGTGTCCATTTCGCGGTTGTTACGTGTCCACCGTAACAGCTAAAGGCATGTATTGTCATGGTACTAAATTCCATTGTTGGTCATTCGTCACTGGAAAGCCGACTGCTCAGAGGCGGAAAGCCACTGACCCCGTAGGAGGCCTATCGGGGGGCCC
The DNA here is from genome assembly GCA_001938485.1 of Girardia tigrina. Taxonomy (NCBI): domain Eukaryota; kingdom Metazoa; phylum Platyhelminthes; order Tricladida; family Dugesiidae; genus Girardia; species Girardia tigrina. Next base: position 7,118 of record MQRK01146258.1, on the reverse strand, counting down.
TTAAGGACTTTAGTTTGGGTGGACCCTCTAAAGAGCCTTAGGCTCAATACCATTGAAAGAGATGGGAGGCCAACTTAATGATATTGGGATCTTTTTCATATGAAATTCTCTATGGTATAAAATGAAATTTTTTTCCTGCAAAGTGACATAACGAGAAACCTTTATCAATCTGCCATTAGGTGTAAGAAACTAAAAAAAATTAAATATTCAAGTTTCTACATCCATTTATGGATCAAAAAACTTTTGTTAATGAATTTATTTTGTAAATGTTTGAGTCTTTCTAAAGATCACTGAAAAGTTCATGGAGGAAATTTTTTACAAATTTACAATACGACGGTACAACACTGATTTTGAAAAATTGGTCAATTCTATACAACGTAAAATAATAATCAAAGAATACGACTGGAGTGGATAAATGAATAAAATAATTGCACAAATAAGGAAGGGTTATGATTCCTACGAATAGATAAAAGGCACATCTCATTCGATTTCTGCGATAGTAAATTTCATTATAAAAGTAACCTAAAGTTCAGATGCAGTGAACCTGAGACTACTTTTATATGATAGAATTAACGAAATAACAAATCCGGATGTGGAAATGAAATTTAATTACAAAAAGAAAAACTATAACGAATAATGCATATAAATCAATAACCGGATAATAATTTTCTTTGTTTTTTAACTTAAAAGATGACGTCGGACTTGAATAATATTATTCGTCGTTTATTGAAATTGTCTGGATTGTCCTTTTTGGAGCGTTATTGCATAAGGAAATTCTTCTTATAAAAAAGAAAACGATAGAGAACTTTAAACAGTAAATGATTTGGAATTTGGGAAAAGTTGTTGGCAATGCAAATTCCTTTCTAATTCGTTATTAACTGACAATCAATTGGGTTTCTTTTTTTACTGCTTGGATATTGTGTGAATTGATTGATAGAAAGGGTGGCTGCTTGTGGTTTCCAAGAACACTCTCAAAGTATGTTTTTGATTTTTAATTTGTAAATCAATATTTATTATTGATTTAATTATTAAATTATTATTTCCTCAAAAAAACTATTAATGTACTTTTACTTTTTTATGTTTGCCGATTTGCAGGAAAGCCTTCTTAGAATGGTACATTGATAAACATGAACAATAAGGATGTGGGTTAGTTATGATCTTGGGAAGAATTTGGTTTGAAGGAAGAGTATCAGTTCCGAAGATAAATGACCAATTGAATGTGATGCGATATAGAGATGAAACTTCCTTGGTCAGTGTTTATCTAACACTTAAGAACAGCAATTTACCTTTCCTACAGCATAATGACAGACCTCATTTCACAGCATGGCATTAATATTCTTCTTAGCTTGTACATAACCAAATTCTCTAACTTTACTAGCTTAAGGTCTCCTTTAAAGTGTAAATAAATGTTACAAGAAAAAGCCATACGTTGGTTTAGAGCATACCATCCAGTATTAAAGAATATTAAAGTCCCTCTGGTGGCCACACCAAATATAACACTTCCTCATTGTTTCAATAATATTGATATTAATATTCCAAACATCCTTTATTAATATTCCATCCTTATTAATATTCCATCCTTTCCCCTACATCGATCAGTTAAAAATCACCTTTTGTAAAATATTTTTTTTAAAAATAAAATTATTATCATACATCATCTAGGATGACATCCACGCCCTCCTTCTCTATAAACTCTTTAACTCGTTCCACATCTCCCTTCATCAGACTCTCTTTAAACAGATCGTTTTCACTAAAACTGTCTTAATTTAATAATTATGTATGTAAACTCACTTCATCATGCTCGGTTGGTATTTTTAATACTCCGGAAATTTGAAATTATTACTATTAATTCATTAAAAAAATATTTTTAAAATAAAATAAAAGTTTTCTTACTTTATTATAATGATTAATTAAATTTGTTTAAAAAAAGAAATAAAAAACAAATATCAGTTAAAAAAAGAAACTTTTAACAAAAAACTTTTTAAGAGACAATCCGATCAAAATCTAATAAGAATTTCGTAATTAAGGAAACTAACTGAACATAATGTTGCAATCAGGGAAGCTCTTTATTTTATCGTGTATATAAAGTTATTTATGATGTTTCATATTCAACTATATTTCCTTTTTAACTAACGTTAGTCCTCTTTAAAGTGACAATAAACTGTGAATTTGTTAAAGACAATTGAGATGTCCATAGCGGAATTTACACATAGACATTGATGTCCAATGTAAAGAACACAAATTGAAGAATGAGATTTATTAAATGAAATATTGATGGGGGTTTAATTATTGAATTAAAATGAAAATATTCGTTCTTTTATACTAGGGCAATATTATACAATATTATATAATAGTATTAGGCTGATGCAAAAGAAAGTCGTTTTTAATATATATAATATTCATTGTTGGAAATATTTAGAAAATCATTAATAAATAAATTCATATTTAAATTGACTTTAAAGCTTAAACTTTACTCTATATTTTGATATCAAGTATGACATTATTGCTGTTAAATTAAGGTGTATTTATTTTATTTTAGAAATGTTAGAAGGAAATGAGAACAATTTTATTCTGCGATTTCAAACTATGTCGAAAAAGGACAGAAACGGCTCTGAATATTAACAATGTATTTGGACAACATACCACTAATTTACGAACAGTTCGACGTTGGTTTTCTAGGTTTCGTAGTGGCAACGAGAGCCTTGAAGATGAAGAACACAGTAGTCGACCAACACAAGTTGACGACGACCATTTAAAGAAGTTAATCAATACCGATCTGCAAAAAAAATTCACGGGAAGTCGCTCAGGATGTCAACTTTCACCAATCATGTTTATATATATATGTATAATATGTCTTGGGATCACTTAACCCTTAATAACCTAGAGTTTCAATTTTGATACCAATCTTTTAAACCGAATGTTCACATTACTATTAGTTTTTTTATAGATTGGCTGTACGTATTTTACTGTTGTATTATTTCAAACGAAATTAAAAATATTGTGATTTTTTAGATATTTTTCCCTTCATCTAGACCCTCAAGCAAACACAGTAATATTAAAAATAAATCACTTTCGTAAATCAGGTTACTAAGGGTTAATGTAATTGAATCTAACCTCGCAATTGCATATTCCGGTGATATCATGATATATGAAATTACCGGAATTTGAACTCTAGTGATGTCATGAGATATGATGTCATCGGATTTCGATATTATTGAATGTGGTGAGGAATGACAATATCACATCCAGGATAAATGAATTTATTGTTTCTAACCAAGTTTGAAAACAAAAGAATTCTTCTGGAATATTCCTCGGATAATTTTGAATTGTAGGATCAATAAATTTCAAGTGGATTATTTTATGATCACTGATATTGAAAAGGGTACGTTGGAATTCTGAACTGATTTGATTGTGGTATAAAAAATGAAGCAGTTTCTTGTGAATGTCTTCAGATGAATTAAAAAATCATTTGAATGATTAATTTAGGTTAATCGTTGAAAAATACAAATAATGATTTTTGCGTCTTATAATATCAACTGAATTAAAATTTTCTCACTGGATACGGATAATGGTTTGATTGAACTGAGCGGGTCCTCGTTGAGCAATTAACTTTTAATTTGAATTTTCGAAATTGATATGTCATCAATTTTTTTACAACATTTAATAATTATAAACGTACAATTTATAATTATAAAATGTAATAAAAATTATATAAAAAGTCACCCGTCTGAACGTGACCGCTTAAAGAAAGGTTCGTCCAACGGGAATGACATTACTTAACTAATTATAACAAATATACCAACTATATAAATATTTATACGATAATTTTGATAATCTTTTTGTATGGTGCATGTGTACCTCTACAGTGAACATTTCGAATTATTATTAATCCGTGGATAAATTAGTCTTTGAGAAAATCAAATCTTCGACTGGAGATTAAACAAATAAATTATAAAAAAGCCAAAAATAAATTTGTTTTTTTTTCAAATTTTCTTTTTTATACAGGTATTATTTTTTAATTACTTTACTCTCAATTTAAAAATAAATATAAATAATTATTGTCATAAAATTGGAAGAATATTCAAAGAACCTATGCATTTTGGTCGAAACAAAAAAATGACACATTGGTTATACTTTGTGCAACTTAAAGTTGACAAAATCGTAACACAAAAGTTGTATTAGTTCATTGGTTGTATCCTTTGTCATTGTCATGTTTATAATTATACGATTTAAATGAACCAAAACATTTGATGTCAATAAATTTGAAAATAAAAATTAGCTAATTTTAAAGTTAATGAATTTAAATTATACTAATAAATTCTACTCTTAAGTGGCAGAATAGCATCAATCATGGATAATTAATTATTAAATACAAATAAACTTATTTTATCAGTTTAGAGGTCAAACTTCATAGATTTATTATTATTAGATGAGTCATATATTTATACATTATTACATAATTAATATATAGTTATTCTTATAGTTATACATAATATTTAATAGTTAAGAAACGCTACCAGAAATCCTTATTGGGGATTCATAAAATAATTTTTAGCACATTAAAGATTTCAAAAAATATGTATTTAATTGATTTCTTATAAAATGCCGAGTAAATAAATGAATTTAAATAATGTTAATTTTACACACGTGTAAAGGATTTTGAATTTGAGTCGAATTTTTAAATTAAATTCTTTTCATTTGTATTTTTTTATAAATTTTAAATATAATTAGAAAAATTGTGGGGGTCATAATGCACCCTTGCACCCGTTGGTTGCGTTACTGTAATAGTTTAATATTTGATAGTATAGTATATATTATATTTAATATTATAGTTAGATATACTATTTATAGATAGAGAATACTTATTAATAATAGATTTATTTTAATGTATAAAATAGAAACTCCAACTGAAAGAGAAAAAGGAGATTGCTGGTCACAAATTACAAAAAAAAAACAAATCAAGTAGGCTGTTGTTTGAATAAATCAAAATAAAATTCATTTTAGTATTTATTTTTAAATTTCATTTTTTATGAATATGTCGTCAGAAACAGGAAGTCACAAATTAATTATTCATTTATTTCAAGAAAATCCACAATCAAATAAAAAAACAATAGCCAGAAAGGCAAAGGTTTTTCAGAAAACAATTTCTTACGTTATTAAAAACTTCAATGAGAACTTGAACGTCTTTAGAATAATTGGTTCGAGAAGAAGAAGAAAGAGTTTTTCGTGTACACAGTGTGAATAAAGTAAAGGCTCTGTAAGAGAGAAATCATCGTCCATCAAATCGAAAACTGACGGTAAAGCAAATTGAAGCGAGAAGACAGTTCGAAAAATTAAATAGTTTGTGGATTTAAAAACGTATAAAGTTAAAACAGTATCAGACCGGAACGTTAACAAGAACGTAAAGGCGCAGCAGCGAGCCAGAAAGTTGAAATAAGGTTTTCTTGCTAAAATCGCAATATAGATTATGATGAATTTTTCTATTGAAAGTATTGAGGATAATGTAAATTATCTGATATTTATTAGTTGTCTATGAAAATGTAGAGATTTCGAATTTTGTAAGACTAACTTTGGTTTAAAGAATTTGTACAAATATATTGTGTGGGTTGATAAAAGAAAGAAATAGGAATCGTTACTTGTTTCTGTGATAAAATTGTTACTGGATATATAAAATTGGAATGTATCTGGAAGGAAATATCGCGATAGATGAAAAAATGTGGTCCCAGAATAAATTTTCTGGAATCGGAATGAATCGTGAGTTGGAATTTGCTATGGAGTTGGTATTTAGATTCAAACTTTCAAATTTTCATTACTATTATTCGATAATGGAAATAATAATAATTATAGTATGAATCTTAAAGTATATATACATATATATATAACATGATTACTTAGGTTTATTAAAATACTTTTTCATTCAGAATTATATTAATATTTTTGTCACTTTCTGCAATTAATCAATTAGAAAATTGAGTAAAAATCCTTAATTACCTTATTATAAACATATATTATTTAAAATAATATTAAACTCTATTAAAATCTTTACAAAAATATTTATAAACTCTAAATTCTATCAAAAATTAGGTAAGACTTAAATTTAAAGTGTTTATTTTTCATGTAAATATTGTAAATAACAATTTCAATTTATAAATATACTCGTATAGAAATATAATATAATTTTATAATATTTATTTAAATAATATTTAATTAGATTTTTTGTGATTCTCTTATACATTTTTCTCAGAAACAATTGAAAATACAAAACTTATTGCAACATAAAATATTTAGATTTTTAAGATTTAATAAATGCATTTTTTCCTGGGGGAACACGGAAGGGTTCCTCAAATCGAACTGATAAAATAATATCACTCACAATTATTATTGAAGAATTCACTTTCAAATATATAGCAGAAAATTATAAATCGGAATATCATGAAAATAATTTTAAGTGACCTCGTCTAATTGAAACGTTTAAACAAATAAACATAAAATATAATATTTACAAAAGTAGAAAACGTTTTGTAATAAACAATCTTTTATAATGAAAATTTTATAAAAATATATTCTGCAGTTAATTTTATAGTACTAATAAAAATTTGGTGAAAAATAAACTAGTTGAGTTTTTCTAAAAATTTTTTTAACCAAAATCCTAAATTCGATTATGATTGTATGGTTGCATTTGATATCTTCAGTTTATTAAAGAATGAACCCATCGACGAAATTACTGATTCATGTGCAAAACTATGAGATAATAATTTGACTCGGTGAATGAGGAGATAAACAAATTGGTATTGAGAGATATTTTCAATCCCTGGATTTCGGTATTACTTTTTTCCTAATCTCAGGATCCAATGATATTCCTGGATTTAGAATACATTTAAATAAAATTTAGTAACATTATTTAGTATATTATAAATTCCAATCTTTAACATATAACGGAAAGAGGAAAATGACAAGTACAATTATCAAAGAAAACTAGAGAAATCTGATTGAGAGTAATTTGTTGCGTTAGAATCGAAATTTAGTAAAAACATATAAAATGTAAGTATCGATTTAAACAAAATAATCGAAAATATCGTAAAATATGAAAAACAAAAGGAATTACACAAAAAACATAA
>MQRK01146240.1:0-10300 GCA_001938485.1 Girardia tigrina | reverse complement strand
AAAATTGTTACGCACTGTATTGCAATATAAAGCATGACGAGACCCTCTCGTCAGCCGCATATTGGTATTGATTTTAATGACGAGACCTTCTCGTCATCCGCAGCGAAGGGGTTAATAAAGTATCATAAACCATGCTTAAACGTGCTAGGTGATTCAACTAATCATATTAAAGTTTTTAAAATAAAATTAAAATATTTTAACTAAATATTTTAAATATCATTAAAATTCTTTTTAAGCATGTTTTTGAGACGTATTATGTAATATTTTTTCAACTATATAAATTGCAATTAATCACTTTATTTCATTGCACTGAAGATGCCGAAATGGCGAAACGCGTTTATTTTAGAAATAAATTTAATAATATAAATGACCCTATATATGTATATATTATAAAATTGTATTTATCAATAAATTTTATTTTACATCAAAATAAAACAGTTTTTCAAATATATTTGACAATCATATTTTTGTTAAAAAATATTTTATTTATTTAATAAGTTAATATTCCTTTGACTTCACAAATTGTTCAGTTTACAATATAAATGAATAATTAAAAATGTATGTTTTATAAAGTACAAATAATAAATATGATTTAGCATTTTTTTATTTTTATGATTTTATAAAAACTAATATTGTAAGATAAATAATTGCAGATGTTCAATGGGGTTGGCCTTTTTCGGATTCTAAGAGTACACTTTAGATTTCTCGTAATCCCACAAATATAAATGGGGAATAATGTAACCAGAGGAGTGTTGATGAATATCGGTATTTCCGGTCAGTTTTGTAAGGAATTAACGGATGAAAAATTCTTTTCTTCAAAAAGAACATATATCATGATTTATCTAGTCGAAAAAATTTATTATTCTACAATAAACTATTTTTTAAACCATTGTTTTCAATTGGGAATAAAATAGTTTTTTTCGAGTTTTCATTTATTTTCTAATTAAATCTCGTGAAGATATATTTTTTCTACCATGTATGATAAACATTTGACATTTCTACCTATGGTTTACGTGGTTGTTAACGTTCCAGATTCATTTATTGCGGTTTAGAAAATCAATTAGTAGAACCATTTCACACGTAAGTGAAAGATTTGGGCTTAATTAAATTTTAAAATTATACATTTGTCTCAACAGAGTGTTTTAGTCTATAATACAAATAGAAATGTGAACTAAAAGCTGTTCAACGATTAAAGATATGGTTAGATGTAATTACAACGCAAAAATGTTCAATTTTATTAGGAAAAAATTAGGTGCTTAGTTCTACCAAAGCCTACAAACATTATAACTAAAAACATTAGAAGTGTAAGTAGCGTTTATGCCACTTTCTTTATTACTAGAATCAAGATTCATAATTTACCATCAAAATTTTATTAATGACAATAATTCACTCGTTTAAACAAATTTCTTGTTAATTCAATTATTTCGTCAAAATTAATCACTTAAAATTTTCTTCCAATCAATTTTTAAAATTTAATAAATTTTAAAACTTAAAATTAATAAAATAATTTTTAAATTAAAACTAAAAATTTTTATAAAATTTTATATTAAAACTAATTAATTTAAATTTGCCATAAGCCTTTTATTATTTCTTAAAATATTATAAAGTTTAATCCGTTTATTATTGATTTTAAAATTTATTTCAAAACTTTTCTTAAATTATATCAATTGTTATAATTGTAAACATTTTTTTAAATAAGTATTTAATTTTAATGATTTTCTTTATTATATCATTTTTAATTTTAAGACTTTTGTATTTATTTACCTTTTTTAAAACTTTCAAATTACAAAAATAAACTATTTTGGTGAAAGGCAAATTTAATTTAACTCTTGCTAAGAAGGTCTTCCCTAATTTCAATAATTTATTTTGTTTCGGGTTTAGATTAATAATGACATCTGTAGAAAAAATATTTTCTAAATAAAATAAAATAACATTTTTGGTTTACACTGTGGAGGAAAATTATTGTTTTAATAATATATTTTTTGAATCAACATATTTTGGAATTTTAAATGCGACTTTTCAAAAGTTAAAAAATATTAGTAAATGGAACCGGATTATTTATTTATCGGGTCTCAAGATGATATCACATGTGTTTTCTTGCACAACAAAGATCTATTTTTTGGCGATATTGTCGGAAATATCATCAAATGGAATTTCGAATCTCGCCGCCCGCACATTAAACATCGAACACACATGAAATCAATTTTGACCATAGAATATTTGACATCGACCGATCAATTTGTCACTCATTCGAGAGACGGATTCATTAAAATCTGGACGATTTTGGCCGACAAATTTTCCGAAAATCCTCCGATGAGTTCATGCAAAATTCACCCACTGAATTTCGATCCTACAACCCCCAAACTTAAGTGGGACAATCGATATTTGATTAATTCAATCTCGAAATTGCCGACATGGGACTTGACGAAATGCACGTTTTCGGATTTCAGTTTGAATAAATGCCCTAAAAGAAAATCGATTTGTATGTCCGATGAATATTCAATTTAGCACTATCCCAACAATCCTCATTGGATTGAATACGATGTTGGGCAGTGAAACCAGTGGCGGTAAAATCTGTGGCATGATATACGCAGCCGGTTAGAGGCATGGAGACAGTCTCGTTGTGTTCATACTGAGAATGAGTTCTCTCGGCAGTGTCTCCTTGGAAACGCACTTCCGTTTGTACAAGATCAGTGACCCTGGTCACCTCATACCCATTAAAATTTTAAGAAATTAAAAGTATTCATTTTTTTATCTCATATAGAGACAGAAATATCAATCAATGTTTACCGCAGATGGTGTTACTACAAATTGTTGTAAAGATGAGTCTGTTTGTGTGGCTAAGAAATGTTTTACCGCAAATTGTAATTTTCCTAATATACAAAAAAACAGAATTTTATAACATTTTAAAATTATATCCAATATTATTTAATATGCTTAAAATATATATCAAAATATCTTACTTGCATTCCAATAATTGAATAAATAAAAAACAACATCGCTATTAAAAGACACACATATGGCAACGCTTTGAAAGACTGGATAAATGTCCATAAAAGAATTCTTATTGTATATCCCTGACGAAGAAGCTTTATAAGACGGGCAGCTCTAAATAATCTCAAAAATCCAAGACTGAGAAAAGATGAGTCCTTTGAAAAAAACATAAAAGATATGTAATTTAAAAATTTAATTTACTTGGAGCTCTGAAACCAACACATCAGTTATTGAACCTATAACTGTTATAAAATCAAATATGTTCCATGGATCTCTAAAATAGTTCTAAAAACACAAAATTGTAAGATTATTAATAAAAGAAGTCATATTTATAACCTTTGGTCCAAATGCCATGATTTTTAAAACACATTCGATTGAAAACATTACAGTAAAGGCGGAATTGAGAAAAATTAGAGTATTGCAATAGTTCAGGTAGGCTTGTTGTTCTCTATCATGAGTTGCTGCACTTGAGGCTTTCTTCTCTTCTCGATAATACTAGAGATCAATTAAAAATATACGTTTCTAGTGTATATATTACGTTGTTTAGAATAGAAACAAAAATTTCAATACAGAAGTATATGCAAATGTATATATGAAGTTGGTAATTATTTTTTTTAGAGACAACTCACTGGTACAACATGAAAACATTATACGAAAAACAAATGACAGTATTTATTCTAAGAATTATTTTTTATAATCTAGATTGTCGTAGCACTTGTATAACATAATAATGCGTCCCTTGTTGTATGCATATGGTCAGCATAATCATATTCTGCATCGGATCATACAAGTTTTTGGATGTTTGATCGTTAAAAGGAAGCGCATGTTATGATGTTCTTTTACTTTTCTATTTTTTTGAATCAGTATAAAATTATACAAAAAAATAAATAATTTAGCTGATTAGTTTTTGGACAAAATTATTAAATTAGTCAGAGTTTTCACAACAAATTAATATTATACATTTGTCTTTCTGTAACAACAAAAAAACTGATCATATTTTCATACATCAAAGAATAAATAATTTTAAAATGTCATCGTCATTTATTGACAAACGTGTCTTGAGAATCTTTTGAAAGAATAAAGTTCTGTTAATAATTTTGTTGGATTGTCTGATTTCATCAGAAAAATTTCAAGATTATATTATTACTTTATTAATCAAAGTTATTTGAATCTGTTGGAAATGGCCTTTGGATATTACTTTTCGAATCTACTGCACGGTAGTGACCCTATTAATCAGTTAGTTAATGTCTTGTATCAGTTTCCATAAGTATTAGGTTGTCAAGAATGAAATTTGTAGGCATGCTTACAATAAATTCAAATAGTTATTATTTCACAATGACGTAACATTTTTTCGCTCAGTTTTATTTGACTGCCACATATCTTGACTATTGAAAACACTAATAAAAATAAGTTAAAATTATTGAAAACTTCTTTTAATAATCAGTATTTTAAAAAAACGAAAAAGGTAGAAATTCGAACTATTATGAAGTATTAACTCAGAAATCTCCATAGCGTATTCAGATAAAATGCAAATACCAGACAGGCAGTCTCAAATTGGTTCAGGAAATTTGTAAAAGGTAATTTTACCTCAATAATGAATCTCGGGGTCGCCAAGAACGCAGATAGACCATGATGAACTGAAGGTAACCGAAGAGTCAGATCCATTACAAAATGCTCATAATTTATAGCTAAAGTTTGTGGTGACAAATCAAACAATATTGAATCACTTGTCTCAAATTGATAAAATGAAAAAGTTGGATAAGTGGATTCCTAAGGAATTGAATAACAAGTAGAAACAAAAGCGTTCGGATACTTGCTTGATGATGTTTTTTCTTTGTAAATGTGATCACTTTTATAATCGAATCGTCACTTGTGCTAATAATTGATCTAATGGGATAACTGGAAACGTTAAGCAAGCTGAGTTGACGCGAATGAAGCACCAAAACACAGAATTCGTTAAGAGGCTAATGATTAGTTTTTTGGTTGTCTGCAGCAGGTTTATGACATAAAACCTGGTTTGTTGATCATAGTAGATGTCTACTGCAAACAAATGGAAGATCTGATGCGGAAACTCAAAGAAAAACAACCGCGTTTGGTAAACAGGTCGACTATCATCTTGCTTCAAGACAATGCGAAACCACATACTGCACTTAAAACTATGATAAAACTACAGGAATTTCAGTTTGAACTTCTGCATCATCCTCCATACTCACCAGACCTATCCCAAACTAATTACCATTTTTTTCGTCAATTTGAATAACCTTTTGAGAGGAAAAAAATAATTCTGAAGATGGTGTAAAAATGGCCTTAGAGGAATTTATAGATTCTCGCCCACCAAATATTTATTCAAATAGCCTCAACAAGCTGCCGCTCAAATTGAAAAAGTGTTTCGATAATATCGATAAATGCTTTGATGAATGAAATAAATATTTGTATGAGTAAATTACCAATAAAGTTTGATTTTAGTTCTACAAATTTCATACTTGATGATCTAAAAAATTTCTTCAAGATACATGACTCTACAATCATTAAATATTTATGTATAAATATGATGTATATTAAACCGAGATACTTGGAAGATTGTATTACTTATTATATTTGATTTATATACTTCATAATTCATAAATATTAATAAAAAAATTTTTTATAAAAACAACCACGTTTTTCAAGCATTAACAATGCACTAAAAGGAGGAAAATAATTTTTTTCTAGACATGTGAGAAATTTTATACCTAACCCAAAAACGTGGGGCGGATTTCTGAATTACTGCTATTAGTAACTGCTATTTTATCTTTACTGCTTTTTAGTAACAATCGATCATTTCTATGCCTCACGTTTTTGGTTAGGTATAAAATTTCTCACATGTCTAGAAAAAAATTATTTTCCTCCTTTTAGTGCATTGGTAATGCTTGAAAAACGTGGTTGTTTTTATAAAAAATTTTTTATTAATAATATTATTTAACTATTTTTAGTTATCATTTAGGAATTTTTTTTTCAAAATTTTTTTATCAAATTGTATTGTCATCGGAACCAAGCCTGTATAAAACTTCATTCATGAAAATAAACGAAAAGATTGCTATTTAATACAGTGTATAAATTTGTAGATAATCGTATGTGGTTTTTTGCATAAAAAAATAGAAAAAAATATTTTTTTTCAAAATTTTTTTTATCAAATTGTATTGTCATCGGAAGCAAGCCTGTATAAAAAAATTCAGCTCAATTGGATGACTGAAAGTGGTCGAAATATCGATCGCAAGATTTACAAACAAACAGACAGACAGACATACAAGAAAGTAAGTTAAGAAAAACGTGGTAATAATAAATAATAAAAACGTGGTAATAAAGCGCATTTTAAAATCATTTTTTTCAAACTTATTGGTTTTGACCTTTTAAAACATTTGAACTAGAAACATAGAGAATATCCCTAAAATTTGACTAGTTGTTACTGATGTTAGAGCGTTTCTTTTATAGATTCCGTACAATTTTAGTTATTGTTCCTTCAAAAGATTTTTGTTCGAAATATTAGTCTATTTATTGGCTATGAAAATAAATTCCCAAATTGATCAACAATACTAATTTTGTTATTTTAAAAATTATTTAAATAATTAATAAACTGAAATCATCCAACCTTCATCATTAAAATCAGGGTATTGAGGGCAATCATAACCATAATAAAGTATTCAAAAGGGGTCGACACCACCAGTCGCCATACGCGATACTTTAGGGTTGTTTTATCTTTCGGCATATATCGACAAAGTGGCTTTTCATTAATTGCAAAATCAATACATTGTTTCTAAAAGAAAATTAAATTTTAATTAAAATTTATTTCTTTTATTAATTAAAATTAATATTTTAATCAATTTGAACAACTTAAGAAGTACTTTATATCTTTATTGAATATTAAAAGTAAAATACGGTAATGACCGTAGATAATAACTTTGAAGCGATAATAATATCTTGACATTACATTCTCCTTTAGGAAAACAACTCTTTGAGAAAACAACAAGTATGAGGTCTTCGATTTAAATGAGGAAGGAAAATAGACAAAGAAAGGTTTGTGTAAGAGTCTATCTAAAAACTAATAGAATGTGATAGTTTTAATTTTATCAAACATAAAAGTTTAAAAAAATAGGAGGATAGCAATTTTATATAATTGTACTTTGAGACCGGAATATAAAAATGTACATTTATTTTTATATTCAATATCAGTGTACTCTATACGACTATTGTATTATTCATTAAAAGATAATTAAACAAGGTCTTAAAATAAGGATTTAATAAAGAAATAACGAATACGCATTGAAATCAATTTTAAACCACAAAAGTAACCAAATCAACTTATTTAATACTTCAAACTTTAAATAAAAATATTTGAATAAATTTATTGTGCTGATTTCCTGTCCTTTGAAGATTTAAATTTTATGGTCACTATAAATTTAATTATTTATTTATAATTTTTCCCTAAATTGATTTATTGGAACAAATAATATGATAAGATATATTAATATAAAAGATGTTAGTTGAGTATATATCAATTAGAGCAGGGGTGCTCAAACGGTCGATCGCGACCAGTTTTTAAGTCGATGGCATATGTATTTATTAAAAGTATTCTGGATATTTTTTTACTATTATTGTAACTGTTTTCCCTTCTATGCCGCCTGTGATATGCTTATCATTCCCCATTGTACAGTCATACCCGTTTATTCATATCGCACTTTATCGCACGATGTAAATGACTGAAACAGTAATGAGCGGAAAATTTTGTGACACAATTAGTACTGCAAATTATGTTGTAAGTATGGTGAATTTTTATCTCAATGTACACTCAATACAGTCTGTCCAATTAAATAAGCCTAAAGTAACTTTTATTTATTGATTTTTTAGAAATATTATTTTGGATCGATTTTATTTTGCAAAATATTTGTAAAGGAACAAAGAAGATAGTTAGAATACATTAAATATGTTCCGCAATTGCGTAACAAGAATCAGTGATTACGCACAGAAATGTTATGTAATAGAAATTGACCTCACCCATTGGCGGGTCAGATCTTATTGCTTAAGTACGTCATTCTTTGTTATATATATAGTATTTGTGTATTTATATATAGTTTTATTTAACCAATGTCTTTTAGTTCTTTTACTAAGGTAAAATGTATTTAATATTTATTATTAGTATTACCCACAATATTAAATAATTAACCATGAGTGCAGCCACAAAAAGAAAACATATTTTTTCAACAACGATTGGGAGGAAGAGTTCTTGTTTATAATGATAAAAGATAAGTACACTTGCCTCATTTGTCGTACTTCAATTGCACTGCCTAAACGTGACAACTTAGAAAGACACTCTAAAACCATGCACACAAAATATGAAATTGATTTTCCACTTAAGAGTGTGTTAAGAAGACGTAAGGTTCAAGATCTGAAAAATGATTTGAAAGCGCAGCAAGCAGTATTCACTCAGTCAGTTTATCAATCAAAGGATACAACTATCGCATCATTTAAAATTAGTTATATCCTGGCTAAAAACAAAAAACCTTTTGAAGATGGAACAGTAATAGAAGAAGCATTTCTAGAAGGTGGAAAAACGTTGTTTGCAAACTTTAAAACCAAAGCAGAGATCATCTCAGTTATGAAAGAACTCCATTTGCCTCGTCCGTCTGTTACTAGGCGAGTTGAAATCATAGGCAAAGATACTGAACAAAAACTAAAAAAGATATCATGAAATGCAGATACTTTTCATTACAATTTGATGAGTCAACTGACATGACAGATACCGCCCAGTTGTGTGTTTATGTTCGATTAGTATTTTCTGATATGATAATTAAAGAAGAATTTTCGACGATGATTCCTTGCAAGAAACTACTCGTGGCAAAGATATTTTTGAATTATTCATACGTTATATAAAAAATTACGAACTGCCACTATATAAACTTGTATTCATCACAACAGATGGAGCACCACGCATGACTGGAAAAATGAACGGATTTATTTCATTTTGTCAAGCTAATAGTGAGTTTTCATCGTTTTTCTCATTTCTTTGCCTTATACATCAACAGGTTCTATGCTCCAAAATATTGAATATGGAAGACGTTATGGCATAGCATCAAAGATCGTGAATTCAATACCTACTCGAAGTTTACAACGACCCCTTTTTAAAATACATTTGGAAATTAGTGAGTCCGAGAATACTGATCTACTTCTTCATACAGATGTTAGGTGGTTGAGGCGTGGCAAATTTTTGGAAAGATTTCAAGAACTACTGCCGCAAATCATTTCTGTCTAGATGGCAGAGGCGACAACCCTGAAATGCTTAGAAATGAAACATGGCTTTGCAATTTGGCATTCTTTATAGATATGAAAACTCATTAGAATTTAATCAACTTGTTAAAAACTGTAGTTGGAAGTCTCGTTTTTAAGTAAAAGTATTATGTTAAGATGGTATTTACCTTAATAATATTCGAAGAATCACACTATACAGTATTTTTAAATCACCACTTTCTATATAGTTATGGATATAAATGTTTCAAATTATTAATTTTCAAATGTATTTTATATTTTATTAATTTTCTTGAAATAATATCCTCGAAGTTTTTGTATTATATACAATATAAAATATTTTTAATGACTCTATAAAGTGTACTATTAAAGCCCAAGTCCACTTTTCCCCAAACCTGTTTGCATTGTAAATTGATACATTAAAGATACAAAGGGGTCACAAGTGAAAGGTTATAATAGTCGTAAGTGAATTATCAGTCCCTAAGAAGGCTTAGAGAAGTCTCAAAATCAATTATCACAAAGGTTAATTTTTGACTTTCAAACAATTTGAAATAATTAAAAATAATAAATATTAATAATATATTTAAAATAACATTAATTCATTTATAAAAACTTTCGTTGAAACAATCAATTACTTGGTTTTTATCTAAATCTAAATCTATTAATTCGTTTTCTCCTTGTTCTTGAAAAGTAATGATAATTAAGGCCACAAAAATATTCACAAAAAAGAAAGGGAAAACAATGAAAAAGACAATGTAGAAAATAGCCATCTCTTGTCTGTAATCAGCAATTGGTCCGGCATTTACATTTGTTGATTCCATGGAGTTTTTCAGAACCCTTAATAATACACATCATCAATGTTATAAAATCGCTTTTACAATTCATATTAGAAAAATATTTCTTTAAAAAATTAATATTTAGTTTAATGTTTAAAAATTTAACTTTGTGTGTTATCTTTGAATTTAATTATTGTAGTGATCCACATTTTTTATTTATATACATATATATATTAATATATATATATATA
>MQRK01146232.1:0-10226 GCA_001938485.1 Girardia tigrina | reverse complement strand
GGAGTTTTTCTGTATCAATATTGAAAATTAAAATCAGCAAGAGAGCTACAGTAGAGAAAATTTGTGTAATGGAAAGTGGAAGGCTCACCAATTATTATTAAGAAGCAATGTCCAAGGGCTTTTATGAACGTTAGATAAGTATCGAAGACATAACCAGCTCAGAATATAAGGCAGTACCACAAGCAGTGAAAAACAAGTCATCCATAAGGTCACACAGATTGGTCGAAGAACTGAATCAAATTAAAAAACAAATATTATCAGAGCCTAAATTTTATTTCGAAAGGATATTCTAATTCAGTCTTATTAATTAATGATTATTTTTAATAACAGTGAATAACTTATGAATCTCAAATAAACTAAAAAGGATAACCTTCAGCATGGCATCCGTCTCAATGAATTTCTCACCAACCGAACACACCACTCCAACGGTAACTGATTTCATCAATCTCAACGGATGGCCGAGAGCGATCACAAACTCTCCTGGGCGTAGTCTAGAAATAGCTGCCAATGTGAGTGCATGTAACTGCTGACTGCCTGCATTTATCTGACCCATATTTAGATCAATTTCATTTTAAATTAACCCATCTGCACCTTTAATAGAGCCAGATCTAACCCCTTGTCAACCACAAGAACTTCTCCCTTGACATTATTACCCTGGTAGAAAGTCACATCCACGTGCCCTTTACTTCTGACTACATGTAAGTTTGTCAAGATGTAGCCTGACTCATCTACGATGAATCCAGACCCCATTACCGAGCCATGAGATCTCCTGATCGAAATGAAGTATCAACAAAACTCTAGTAGAAATAATAAATTATTTTTAATTGTTCCCATTTAAGAATGAAACCCTTTTTAATTTTAGTCTCTTTATATTATATTTATATTGATTATCCTTTATTTTTCCATGTTTTTTATTTAATATAAATAATATCAAACTACACGAGAATTAAATTAAAAACAGAAATATATTCAAAAATTTGCAAGTCTTTAAATTGACTTTTTGAATAATTCTCTTTATACATAATCCAAATTTTGTTTGAAGAATTCTTGAATTTCAGAATTATTTATTTTTGTAACGGTATTATTATTTTGGATAAATTTATTTATTGGTCGACAAAGCAAAATTATTGAAATGTAAATTTCTTAATTTTTTGTTTGATCCTTATTTTTAGATGGATAATCGAGGCAAACTATACGAGAATCTATGTGCACCATTCATCAAATCGAATCCACAAGTGGCGAAGTAGAAAAACCAATTTAATTACAACAAATTATGGAATGAAATTAAAAACGACAGTAATTTCGAAGAAAAGTACAATGCAAAAAAAGAATGAGCTTCAGAATATAATCAAAAGACAGTCGATTTGCAATTTTTTCTCTCAAAAGCATCAACAAAGCTCGTTCCTGAATCAAAGCCTAATGTTGTGAAAGTCAAAACTCCAATTATTACAGATCATATAATTTTTTAATATTAATGTATTAAAAATTTTGTTAATAACGGATGTTAGAGGCTTTTTTGAGTTTATAAAATTTTCCATTTTGAAATCTAATCAATTTAATAATTCAATAATTACATTTCGAAAAGTAGATTTATAGTTTATGTTAAAATGAGATTTTTATAAAATAGCGTAAAAAAGTAATTCATATAAAATTAATTTTTAATGTTTAACATAAAAGCAATAAATAGATTTATTTATAAAGTAAATTATAATTTTATATGAAACGTAAAATTGAATGAGAAAACTAATAAGTAAACTAGCAAATTATTTTGTAACGTTTATGTAAACAAATCAACGTTTATTAAATTAACGTTTATCAAACAAATCAAAAATGATATTAATTCATAAATTTAAAATTAAAATATAATTGTTTTAAGACATAATGAAAATAAAACTTTGATTAAAAAAAATTAAAGTGTATTTTCGCCGAAATGGAAAGGTAATTTAAAATTTTTTTAATTGAACCAAAAATGTAATTAAATTATAAAATATAATTTTATTTTTATGTAAAAAAGGTAATTCAAAAGTTGTTAAATTAAGCGAAAATTGCGATTTTAATTTTATTTTTAAAAAACGTTATTTTACCAAAGGTAAAATAATTTTTAAACGATTATGAAATCGTTATTTTATAGAATGGGGAAATTTATATGAGAAACGGTTAAATTTTAATTTATAATAAAATGGAATTCTAATAAAAGATGCAACAAAGTCTTTGTGACAAAATTTTAATAAATTTTTTAATGTTAACAAAAAAAATTTAAATTCTTAATAAATGAAATAACAATGTCTATATTTATATCTATTTTATTTATAATGGTTTGTGTAAAAAAGAAAGTGCGAAAGTTCCTCAAAAAAAACTTAAATTTTTATAGAAAAAGTTTTGTATTAATGACTTTTTCTCTTGATCCAGAACCCAATGATTCTTTCCAAACCAATATATAAAATTGATGTTTTTTCTACTTAATTTATAAAAAAGCAATCGCAAATTTGTTTTTTTTTGCAAAAAATATAGTAAATTTTTTAATTGATTCCTTTATTGTCATTATTATGAGTAAGTGCGCAAGGTTTGAGTGAAATCGGTTCCGTAAAAGTAACTTTAAATAGATATATAGGCAGTTAGTTGGTAAAAGATTTCTAAAAAGCTTATTATGAAAATTAATGATAAGTAATTTAATAAATATTAGCAAAAACAAAATATTTTTCTCCATAAAGATGAATTTAATTTCGTCATAGATTACTTGTACGAAATGCAGACGAGACTGGAGGCAGACGACTCGACGACATCGGCGATCAGGTTGAAAGATCTGATCCTATCAGACAACTCTTTAGTTGCAGGTGCTGAAATCACCTTTCTCTGCTCTGATTGTGTTCTCGTCAGTAGTAAAAGACTGTAAGCAGTCACGCTAGTCACTCCACCAGTCACAAGCAAGACTAGTTTCGATTTTGGAAGCTTTGTGATCTCACGAATGAAAGATTTCAGTAGATTGAAAGATCTCCTGGAAATGTCTCCAAAAGAAATTTCATCAATTTATGAAATGTATAAATAATTACATCAATATGATAAATATCCGAAAGAAATGATCATTTAAAAATTGATATTGAAATAATTTCTCTTTAAATATTATTCATCAAAAAATTAAAAAGCCAAGCATTATTTATTTTGTTGATAATTAATTTCAACGGTTTTATAGTCATCATCCGAACAACTGATTTAAAAACAAAACAAAAATTTACTTATATATTGCAGTTAATGATGAAAGTAATTGATGCACCATCAATAGATCATTTAAAAACGTTTAATGAAATTGTAGAGATTGCTTTGTGAATATTTTTTTAACTTAACATGTCACTGCTTCAAAATGTTTTACATTGAATGCACAGAATTTTTAACTCTTGAGTACTTATGTCCCTTTTACAATAATTTACGGGCTCGACAAAAATAATTTAACTGACAATATTACTATGTTCCTAGATTCTCCTGGATAGATGATAAAAAGTCTCTCCAATCTATGTCGCATTACACCTACTAAGAATTCGAATCAATTTAAACACTGTATTACACGCCTCCCTGTTGTCAAGATAGACAAACGTACTCAGTCCGAGCCAGAGAACGTGATCATCATCGAACGAACTAGTTCTTGCGTACACATAGTCTCCAAATAATGCTAGTCAACGTACTACTATATATGGTTGCCATTCACGCGTACCTTTTGGGGAGACTTAGGCATTGTTCTATCCCTTTTACATCAATATTTCATTGTCAACGTTTACTGATGTTGCTAAATAGCCTTCTTAAATTTTGTCTTCTCTTGACTTTACTCTCGTCGTCAAAGGAGATCGGGGCTAATGTAACTTCTACCGTTTGTTTCTACCTGCCATAGTAATTGTACTCGTGATATGGTTGACCGTTTCCACTATGTACAGTCAGGTGCAAAAGTTTGTGAACGCTTGTTATTAAATTGTCTTTTGCCCCCAACTGCAATTATATTGACAAAAGCACACCAAAATACAAAGATTTTATTAGAAGACACAAATTTATCAAAACTTGTCATAACTGGAACATAAACCTCGAAAAACCAGTGTATATTTAGAATTTCGTGTGTTTACCCTTATTTTTGAGAACAGAACGAATTCGGTCAGGCATCGAACGGCATAATTTTTTACAATAGTCTGGTGACACTTTTGAGTCCAAACAGTTTCCACTGCTTTGATCATGTCTTGCAGGGAATTTGGGTGCATGGCAGCAACCTGTTTCTTCACCTGGGTCCAATCATTCTCAATCGGATTGACATTCGGTGAGTTGCTTGGCCAAGGACCAAGAATTTGGAAGCCTGACTGCGCTAACCAATCTCGAACAGCCTTGACATTGTGGCAAGGTGTTCCATCATGCTGAAAGAAGGTCGTTCTGTGTAACTCCAAAAATGGTGGCAACTTTTCCTTTAAGATTTATAAATAAACTGTACCATTTATGGTGGTTCCCTTTGGTGTTTACCACAGTCCTATATGACCACGTGATGAAATAGCACCCCAAATCCTCAATTTTTCAAGCATCCTGACAGTGTGTACCAGATATTTAGGATCAAAACGTTTATTTTGAGGTGCTAAGAAACTGTGATATGGTTGTCTCGTAACTAAATAACACGCAGTCCCACTGCTCTGCAGTCCAATGCTCATAACGCTTGCAGAAGGCAACACGATCTGAAATATTTTTTGAGATAGCAGTGGTTTTTTGGTTGGCTTTGAAGACCTGAGACTTTCATCAGCTAATCTGCGACGGATTAACCATTTACTGACGGTTTGCAAGTGCTGGGACAGCCTACTGCGAAGTTGCACTGCTGTAACATAAGGGGTTCTTTTAGCCTCTTGTAAAATTTTTCAGTCGTCTCTTTGACTGGTTGACCTTGGACGACCAGATCGAGATCTTGAACATAAGGAACCAGTCTCTCTTTTTCTCTTAACAGTCTGATACACAACTCCAAGAGAAACATTTAGAGTTTTAGCTATTTGTCGATAAGAAACGCCGTGCTTCTGCAATGCCAAAACTACTGCACGCTGTTCTGTTGTTAGCTCCTTGCCGCGGACAGGCATGATTCTAAAATAAATAATGACAATTTATAACTTGAAAAGTAATAAAAATAAAAGATGTATTTAATCATTTAAATGGTTTATGTATACTTAACGAGGAATACACAAACATGCAGTGCAACAACAAAGAGCAGTATAGAAACAAGCTTTCAAAAACCTTTGCACCTAACTGTAGTACAACTTATATGGAGAAGCAAGTGTTGTCGGAAAGAATAGTAACACGCTAAATATATATTTTTGAAATTAATACACCAGCACAGTTCATTCATTTAAAAAAATGAATTATTAATTCATATTACACGCCTCCTTGCCCTCAGGGCACACAGACATACCGAGTCTGAGCAAGGGGGTATTCGATCTCTACTTCTTCGAGCACTCGTACAGACATAATCGTCAAAATCCACTGGTCGATGCACCGCCCTGTTGGGTCTTTTCTCCTCTGTGTCGATCTGCTGCGGTTCTGCATCTTCGTTTTCAGATTCATCAACCATCGTCTTGTTCGAAATGCACCACAAGTTTTCTTCAGTTGCCTCATTCTTATCCACTTCATCTGGGATCCGCATCACTTCCTTCACGTACTTGCAGCTGCACGAGTTCCCGCTCTTCGTCTCTCTCTTGCCCTCCAGATGGATCTCGTTGTTCATGTGCCGCACTTTGATCTCGTTCGGCCGGAAGTCTCTGCCCACATTCACTCGCAGNGCAGCGTCCACGTGCCGCCGTTACCGCTCTCGTGCACCTTGTACTCGGTGCGCGGCAGTCCCGCTACCGCCCCGCTCTGCTGGTGTTCGATCAGTTGACTCATTCGGTTATTAACGCGCGTCAACTCGTCCCAGATCCAGTTCCACGAGTCTACCCGGTTCAACTTGAGCACCCGCACTCGCTCGTCCTCCTCCAAGTGCATGTAGCTCGCCTTCAAGATCAGATTTCCGTCCCTCGTAATGATCATCCATAGATCCTCGTTGCTACATCGCTCGGGATTTTTATGCACTTCCGGATCTCGTTGAAGTCGTCTGACTGCGGTTCCTTTACAAAGACAAACCCGCTCGTTTGGCTAGCCCCGAAAGCTGGCAGAATTCCATTTCCACTGATTACAACTCCATTTAGTTGGGTTATTACATCCATCTCCAACAATATCCCCACTCCGATCCCGCTGAGGTCCTTCACGAGCAGGGACCAGCAAGATATTCGCCTGCCCTCCACATCGAGCTTTATTCTTGCACCCCGCTCTGCCACTATCGGACCGAGAACTGTCTGCAAATATTCATTAACTCACTCTACCTTTTCTGAATTCCCCAGTTTCTCGTCGATCATTGATGTAGAACATCCAGAATCCACGAGCTCTCTCACGCACTGCCTTTCAATTTACACATCAATTATTGGTAATGTTGCGCAATGCTTTGCAGGCATCCCACTCACGCAACCGTGAGATCCTGCTACTCGTTTTCCGTCGGCTGGCCTCTGCGTGGACAGTCATTACAATGATGCCCCTGGCTCTGCAAATTAAACACCCCTTGGACCGGCGAGAGACCGTAGAATGCGCCACCCGCTTCGGGGTAGACCAGCAGTTGCTTTGCCGGTGGTCCTTTTTGCCACAATTGAAGCATCTCAGCGCCCTTGCCAAATTGACTTCTGATGCCACTACAGAAGTCGACACCTCCTTTTTTCCGGTAGTGTCGTTCCCTTACACGGTCGCGGCCCCAGTCGCTCCAGCTATAGGTCGATTAGTGCGAAGTAAAGCACGCGAAACTGGAATTAGTTGCTGCAACGTTGCCACTCACGTAACCGTCTTTCACCGCTTCCGATGCGATGTGCCTTTCTACTTCATCTGATAGACCCGCCAGAAAGGCTTGTCTGAGCAGCGGCTCTTGCGGCTCCTGACTGTGGTACGCAATCTTTGCAGATCACCTTAACGCTGCCACGAATTTATCAATCGATTCCCCTCTCGTGCGTAAATCATCATAAGTAGTTTTTGAGTCAGATCCAAACGGATCCATTAGCGTCAATTTTACCGACTCGTAATCGCATTGGGTACTGCTCTCCATTCCTGACAACAGTTCGAACGCACGGCCTTCTAACATCATGGGAATCACATTCGCCTTTTAAATCCCATATATGGTTGCCATAGCTTCAAATTTATGGTACCATGATTCGAAATCTCAATCTCCATTGAACAGCCGCACGGAATCTGTGAAATTTATCCCCTTCATCGATGCCACGATAGCTTGTTGTCGGAAAGAATAGTCGCACGCGAAATGTATATTTTTGAAATCAATACAACACCCGCAATTCATTCATTTAAACAAATGAATTATTAATTCATGAAAAAAATCCTTTGGCAGCTGCAATCTTCACTTTTTGGAAAACCTTATTGATACCTGAATTATCCATTCTGAAATAGCGATCACATTGTACCAAGAAATTATTTCTTTGACCCCTCTGATGCTCTGAGTCACCATTCTTTTAATTATCATGTGACATCGTTTAATGATGCTATCCCATGCGTTCGGTTTACGCAACTAAAATGTGGTTCGATTTAATTTAATTTAATTTAATCGCACCTCTTAGATGGAGTTAAATCAAATGCAAGGTATTGACATTTTCATGTTGATGTCTCGATAACCGACTAGTGGCTTGCGCCTCAGCCTTCGCTTCGTCACGGTGAAGAGTTACACATACTTACAGGGTACAACTAGGGGTTTTTGACTGCGTGTTGTTAAGTAGTGCCGTCTCTGATTATTTCTCCGTTGGATATGTAAAGGAGGTGTCGGCTAAAGTGCTTGGCGCACATTTCAATGTTACATTTTGCTACTCTTGTGGCATATGTTTTGACTACAAGGAGCTTTTTAATCTTTTTTCAATAATTCTTCACCAACATTTCTTCAGGCGATTAAAACTCATTGATGATGTAGCAATGGCTGCAAAAACCTCAGACTCATTTTCTGATTCAATGTGTAATAACTCTTCTGCAAGGAATTTTGCCATCCTCATGTGATTTACGTGCACAGCCAGTCATTGCCATGTCTTCTTTATTCTAATTTCAACCGTGTCCCGCTGCAATAGTGCTGCGTCGATTGACACACACCGATAAAATCCATTCTCGCTTGATTTGCCATACTTCTCTGTAATTTAGCTAGGACTTCACAGTTCCCTTGATAAGAATATAAAGCATTTTACATTGGTGGGGTATATGTTATGTAGTTGTTTCAACCCGTCTGCAGCTTTATTTATCCAAAATCAAGCTATTGCTGATGCCGCCTAAGTTTGCTTGGCCATCATCGACCAATGTTCTGGTACACGAGTTATGGATTCCGTTTTATTCGCCTGCAAACAGACGTGAATTATAATCACAATTAATCGCTCTTCTTCACCTACTTGTTTAAAGAGGCTCACTCTGCAATTGATCTAAAGCTCGCTAGAGGTTTGAGATCTGATGGGTTCGTCCAAGACAGCAACGCTGTCAACCTCTATAAACCATCGCTGAATCAGTAAATACCTAAATTTAACATAGTTCCCACTTCACTACTTTCATAAACCCTTGATTTGTTCCTCGAGTTCTTCCAAATTTTTATGACCGCTTTTTTCTTTCGTTTGGAGCCAATTGGCATCCCCAACGATTGCTCCACCTATTTCGACGCACACTAATGCAGTTCAAGCTGGTATCCCACCACACTTGATCTGTTTCAGTCTGTGATAATCCTCAATTATCTCTTGTGGGATATTTTGTTTTAACTCGTCCTGCTAAATGTGTATTCATAGCAATCTCTTGTATTTCAACCTCGATATCCCAATTTCCACCCCTGGCTAGACGCTTTGAAACACCACAAGCAGGTCGAAAACCGACACATACACCGGTTAGTAACTGATCAGTCTGTCGGTCATGCAAAGAGACTGAATCAGATAATCAGGAAGTTCTTGGTATATGCCTTCCCTTTTCCATTGAAGTGCCCTGTTCACTCTCGCTTTTACTATCAGTCCTAGAAAGCGGACGCCATATATAATCTCGGCTTTATGCAGCATTTCTTTCCAAACTGAATTTACATTGGTCGAGGCAGTGGATGATATGTCGCGAAAGGATATCGAGTCACTATCAGATTCAGAGTTGAGCGGTTCATTAGTTGGGAGGATACAATTTTGAGTTGGGACATTGAAAGAAATCTGGGAGAGGGAAACCTGTGGAAGAGGTATAGAGAAGATAGAAGCTGCTGCAGTTCTTTAGTAAACTAAAACCGATTTCAGGAATGAGATTCAGCGAGTATTAATAAATTACAGCAACAGTAACAAATAATATCGAGTCAGTCGTTAAAAAAAGCCAAATTAAACGATAAATAATCTTTATTGATGCTCAAAAGTCACAATAAAGTCATTCGACCCACTAGAGCTCAAGTCCAAGTCCTCGTACGAATTCACAACCATATTATT
Organism: Girardia tigrina; assembly: GCA_001938485.1. Classification (NCBI taxonomy): domain Eukaryota; kingdom Metazoa; phylum Platyhelminthes; order Tricladida; family Dugesiidae; genus Girardia; species Girardia tigrina. The sequence continues at coordinate 723 of MQRK01146232.1, read as the reverse complement.
TCAATTTTCCTTATTTATTTTTTGAATAAGCTTCCAATCAAAAAAATTGAATTTAATCTACTTATTTTCCCACTAAATTAATTGAAATTAATTTTCTTGCCTTCTCACCAAGAAGACCAAATTAAAAATTCTATTGTATTTAAGTTAAAAATTTAGTTTTATAATATTCAATAATAATGTCATTAATTCTGATGATATGAATAAACATATTTACATCGCGAAGTAAAATCTGTATACAAGGGTATGGTGCTCCGGTTAAACGACCGAAATAAAAAAATGATCTATTTTTTGTTTAAATTAACTTATTTAATAATGAACATGTGCTCAAAATTTGAATTGGAGTTGTGAATTATACAAAATAAATGGTTGTTTCTTGTCACACATTTTATCTTATTCTTTTTTGGCTGGGGTTTCTTTTGCATCCCCACTTCATTTTATCATTTTTGAAAAATATATGACACTTACGTTATGATTACGGAATATCTTCCAAAAAAAACCTTCCCGGGCTGAGAAAAATAGGTTTAAAATGACTTAAAATTATATGTATTTTAATTTAATTTTATTTAATATATAATTTTTTAGCAAAATTATTAGTGAATAAATGATAAAAGTCATCATTTATCAAATAAAATAGTATTTTGTTGATAATTTCATAAAAGTTTTCACTAAAATCTATGTAGAAATCCTAAAATCAGTGTTATATTATATAAAAAATATATTATA
>MQRK01146214.1:0-10977 GCA_001938485.1 Girardia tigrina | reverse complement strand
GATTTCTACAAGAATAGGAATAATACTGATGTTAAAAAGTAGCATAGAAAGATTCCGAGATTTTCGATGATTACGACAACGAATACATAAAAAACACAGACTTTTTAAACAAGTCCGGCAGTATCGGACTCGGATTTACCTGCATCGAAACTGCACCTCATTAACTACTACAGAATCATGTCAGAATTGCATCAGGGAATCCACTTCGACTCGCTAGAGAAACTTTGGAGTTTTGTGTTTTTGGTAACCAAGTCGAATTTAAATTTCTTGAAATTACGAAAATTACCGATGAATTTGATGAGTGGAAAGATCATGTTTTGACTTTTTTTTCAGAGAAACATTTCTTTGTACAATGTTTAAATCTAATATTTAAACAAACTTATTATTTTTTTGAGAAACAATTTGTTTTGTAAATCTTAAACCGATATGATCTTAAACTGTGTTTTCCTAACATTCCCCCTTTTCTTTAAAATTTTTGAACTTTTTGACATTTCTTACCCTTTGTTTTTTCTCGTTATCCTCAAGTTTATAACTCCTCTCGTTAATTTTTTCTGTCATTGTGTATGGTCCCTCATATCTGTCATCATCTTTATTTCCTCTCTTTTTTACCCACACCTGATCTCCGATATTGAAATTTCGTCGTGTTTTTCCGTCTGGATACTTGATGTAAAAGTAAATTTGATATAAAGTAAATTCACGCTTCTACCGCGATGATGCGTCATTTTTAAATATTAAAACATTTCATAAATACCTTTTTCATATGTCAAATAATATTTAAATAAATTTTCTTACTTTTAATATATTTGATGCTTTCAAATTAAAACGCTCAATTAAATAACGTTAAAAACTTATGTATTCCGTATTATAGTATCTACTTAGAATATAAGTAACCTGAAATGCTTTATTGGTAAATAACTTGAAATTTCACATATAACAACTAACAACCGGACATAATTGAAAAATGGACTTAAGCAACTAAAGAAATAAACAGCTCAATTTAATGAGATAAATTATTGTCGCAAACTAAAAGTGATACTGAAAAGACTGAAATAAAAAGTATGTATATTTGAGTAAAATTGCGTGACATTCTTTTGATTTCAGAAAATATTGTAAACTTATATTCTATTCATAACATTTTCAGGCATTCAAAATTAAAAGACGCAAATGACGCTTTTTATTAAATAATTGTCACCATTCTTTCATCACTAACTGAAGAGTCACTGTTCGATGATATTTGTCGAATTAAAGACGTAGGCCGCACAGCTTCGGTTTTGCTTCGAGTGTTCATGGATCTGATAACTTCGTAATCATTGTCCTTTTTGTCTGCAAATCAACATACTTGTTTAGTTTCTTGTACATTAAATATTTCAATAATAATAATATTATTAAAAATAAATATTGAAAATATTAATTAGATTTTAATTTAATTTGTCTTCAATCATACATAAATGTCGTGTTGATTAATAATTTGTTTGCCTGATATAAATTGCATTTATAATATTATAATCTTAATTAACAAGAGTAAGAAAATTGAGAAAATTAGAAATAAATTACTTTATTAAATGAATTTTGATAAAATCTTTAAAAACACAGTAAAAGATAAGAGAAATAAATATAAGAAAGAAAAGGATATTAAGTTTTATTACATCAATTCCCGATGAAGTCAATGGACAAAAATTTTTATTTCGATGCTTATTTACTATAAAAAACTTGTGAAGAATGCTTTGAATGGTTTTTTGATATTGTGCATATTGTATGTTTATTCGAATTGTGACTCTAAAAATAATTTAATTTAATTTTAAAGTAAAAAGATTTAAAATCATTTTTGAATGTATTATTTAATTTTTAATGTAATGTAAAATTTTAATATATTAATTTAATATTTACTTTGTTTAAAATGTTTAGATTTAAATTTAACCAATTATATTATTTTTTAATTTTTCTTAAATGATTTTCATTTATTGAAAAAAATTAGTATAAATTCAAAAATTTATTAATCAAGAAATATGTCAAATAGTGAAAGCGCTTGTAATATTAATAAATGTTGTAAAACTCATATTGATGTTGTTAATAAAACTAAAGTGCGAATTTTGTTTTGTTTATGATATTTTCGATGAGGAACTCGATACGCTACATAACAGACTTAGTTATAATGGATATAATTTATAATATCTAAATAAGTTCATTAATAATACGGTGGAATCCAACTATTTAAAAACATAATTTTATCAGTAACAACTTAATGCTTCTGAGAAGGAGACTAACATAAAGAAACTTTTCTAAAAATTCCCATACTCCGAAGAAGCAATGGATTTTAAAAAAGTTTTTGAAAAATGGTCTCCAGTAGTCGTTGAAACTAAATTGGTTTTCCTCACTAACAAAATATTTAATTACTTTTCCAATAAATCAAAAAAAAACAATTTAGTATGAAAGCAAATTTAGTCTACCAGTTTAAATGTCACAAGTGTGAATCATTGTGCATTGAAGAGACAAATCATCACCTCCTTACTAGAATTGCTGAGCATACCCAATCAAGTAGAAAAAACTCTATTGTAGATCACAATTAAGAGCTGTCATGAACTCACAGAAAAGTAAATGAGAGTAATTTTCGGATTTTGATTAATAATATGGACTGAATATGAAAGCATTATTACTGAGTCACTGTTAGTTTCAACAACCTTGTTTAAACGTGCACAGTGATTCGTCCAATCATATTAGAGTATTCTGATGTAATACATGATGACGCAATGGTCTTCCAACTAAAAATGCAACATCGATTTACTTTCTTACAGAACTGACGATGCCACAGAAGTGGCGAAACATGTTTTCCAATAACAATTTTAAATTAAAATGTCTTTATTGTTTATATATATATATATATATATAAATTATGTATATATAAGTTATTAATAAATTACCCTTAATTTAGAATAACTTTTTAATCTGTGGCTTTCTAAAACGATTCATAAGTTTATTGTGAAACAAATAATTCTTTTCTGTTCTAGAAATAAGTTTCTTGTTTAATTAATTGATTTTTTAGATCACCAATCAATGACAAAATTGTTAGACACTTTCAGGGAAGTTGGATTTGCATGAGATCATAAATCATTCAAATATTGGAACAAACATAATCCATTCATATAAAACAATTTATTTAGTGAATCTTGTTAAATTGTTGGCGTTTTTTGGACAGGAGTATGAATTTTATTTTTTGTTTTGTTGCTTATTTCTTGTCATATTGATGATGTTTATTGTTTTTAACAGCAATATGCTATATATTGTCAAAAATAGTAAAATGAAGTATTTAATACTTTTAGTAAAATGAAGTATTTAATTATTAAAAAAATATTCTTTTATAGTGATGAAGAACATAACATAAAAGAGGAAAGTTACTGAAGAAAAACTGTAGAGACGAATTGAATGTATTTTAACTTCCTTAGATAATTATATAGAGGCAAAATAGATAAGTAATTTTAATTTAGAATATTTATTAAACAATTAAAGAAAAATAAAAATACATTTTTAAAAAGAGCAGATAATTAAGATCGATCGTCTGTAAGGAAATTCCAAAAAAACAGGCAGAAAATCCTCTGGTAGAAGAGAACTACATATTCTCTAGGTTAAGAATTGCGTCGAATGTTGGTCGACGTTTTCAGTATTTGATACCGATTTCGGACAAAAGAATTTTTTTCGGTTTTCACTTCTTATCCGATTTTTGTGTAGTTGTTTAGATTTTATTGATTTGTTAGACCCAAAGTAATTTAATATTTTAACAGAATTCTTTTTATCGCTTAAATTGAAAATAATTTTCCAATTTTTTTTTAATTTTTAATTAATATATGGTATTTTTCCCACCTTGCTGGAAACAGCCACTTAAAGTTATGTCTTCCTACAAGGACTAGAGAAAACTACGTTGTAATATGTATATGCTAATATAAATATAAATATTATATTATGGATATTTCAATTCCAAACTTGAAACAAATATAATACATTCATATAAAACAATTTATTTAGTGAATCTTGTAAAAATATTTTTGTTTTGTTTCATCAGAAGTATGAATTTGATTTTTTATTTTGTTGGTTATTTTGATACAATATGCTTTATATGCATAGGAAACTTTTAAATAAAAAGAAGTATTTTAATTATCAAGAAAAATAAATATTTTATATTTTTATATTAAAAAAATACTTAACTCATCCATGAATAAAACACTTGCATTTACAACACTTTCTGCAATCTAAAAGAACATAAGAGAGGAGGGCAACAGAGATGAATCTGTATAGACTTGTTTTAACATGGTTGAGCAGAAAACAATCAAACTTTAATTTTAACATTTCTACATTCCAAATTATAAATTTCAGAAAATATTTTGTTGAAAATTTCCAAAAATATTAAAGAAGTATTCAAAGTTTTCACTTTGCCTTTCTGATAATGCTTTTAGATCTGATAGTTCTTCCTATATTAGCTATTGACTTTTGAGGACAATATTTTCATATGTTATGTATATTTTTCTCTACGAGTATTATTCTATGAAGTGGGCTCAATTTTTTCTAAGAACACTCTCGGCAAATGGTAGTCAATCTTTTTTATTCCGTTCATCAAGATTGCATGAATTCTCAAAGGATCAAACTGAAAACTCTGCCAAGGTTTCTCAACACATTTCGAAAACAAAAGAAACATTTTGATAAAAAAATTAATTTAAAAATAAATTAATGAGAACAATTTCAAAAAACTCCTCACAATAAAATTTGAAAATAAAAATAATACATTCGAAAGTAAAACTTTGACATTTTAAAAAATCATTGTTGTTGTGCTTCGTAATTTCCGTTGATAAAAAAAACTTAAAAATCTATGAAGAAAACTATAAAAAAATTAATATGGTGGTTTTAATACATGTAAAAAATGCACAATTTTGAGGGAAATGAACATTTTTAAAAGCATGTTCGTTGTCTTTTTGCTTGCGATGCATTTCAATAAAACAATTCTGATTGTTGAGTATTTCAACGCGAATACGACTCGTTACGGATCACGATCAGCGGTCCGAACAACCTCCATCACCAAGCACTTTAGGATGTATAATTCGAGGTCTTGCCATCGTTTTCTTGACAGGTCCGGCACACCGGCACTTTCTTAACCTCGGTATTATGTGCTCTCAGTATAGGAAACCGATCGAAACCGGGAAGCTCTACGAGGCCCAAGGCTTCCAGTACATGTTGGCCTTGGCATTGGTCGACAGACCGAGACCGAGAGCGAATCCATCAGACCTCCGGTTGTCATCTTCTAGAGCAAAAGTGCAAACAAATCATGTATCATGGCCACGATGCTTCAGATCGGCCGGAGTAAGCATGAGGATTAGCTGGAGCCGAAGAGACTCTGCACAACCAAGTGGTTCGGTGAAATTCCATTTAACTTTTTATTTCTATATAAAAACCTATTTAAAATAATTAAAAATTCAATCCAATTACATCAAAGGATTGTCAAGGTTTTTACAGACATATTCTCAGTTATTTAATAAGGCGTTTTAAAATGAATAAATATCAAAAATGAATAAAAATTTATATTTTAAGACATTTATTTTTTTCAATATTTTTGTGAATATCTTTCGAAAGTTTTGTGGTTGCATCATATTTTTATAGATAATTTAAGGAAACAAAGATGAAAATATTCCTTTTAGGTGAAGTATATGATATAATACGTTTTTATAGAAACTGCTTTGTAATGTAATATATTACTACACGTTTTTTCCAGTCGAAATTGTTTGGTACGCTGTCAAAATGTGTTGGGAAACCATGTTTTGATTAGGAATAAATCCAAAATATATCTTACTTCTACCTTTACAGGAATTTATTTAATTCTCAACCTAATAAAATTACAAATTTCATCCAACCTTCGTAAATCAATTTCCAAAGTGTCACAACACATTGAGATCACAAGATAAGAAAGGTTTTTGTAAGCTTTACGTAATACATATAGACTAAGTTTTAAAAACTCAATTAAAGGGAATTTTATTTTAAATGTATGTTTTGTAAAATGAAATTTCAAAAGAAAGTTTTGAAGCTAAGATCCTCCTCAAAATGATAAGAGAAGAGATAAAGTAAATCTTAGGCAATTTAAAATTCACTGCCTTTTTTCAATCTATCAATGATATTTCATATATAAAGTACAATTATAAGACAAATTCTAATAGGAAAATATTAAAAAAACTCGAATAGACACCGACCTTATTTTGTATAATTTGGCAATGACTATTTTTCACATAAATCGGTAATTTATTGAAAAATTAAAATGAACAAAGATTAAAAATTTTGTTTAATTTTTTTCAATTTTAAATGCTTTTGTGATAAATGACAATTACCGAACAGTCTCGGTCGGACAATCTCCATCCTTTCATTTAGCTGCGGTTAACTATATTTTTAATTCAGTCTCATTCCGTATTTTGCCCAAAGACATTTCCTACAAAATATTTGTTCAACAAAGAAATAAAAGATTAAATTTGTAAGTTTTGCAGAATTGTTTTTTGAAATAAATTGTGAGATTTAAATACTAGATATTAGCAAAAGTTATGTATTCAGTCTGTTGTTATATATATATATATATATATATATATATATATATATGTATATACAAAATTATCATTAAAACAATAAAATGTAATTAATTAATTTATTAAAATGTTTAATTAATTTAAATTTTATTTCAATAAAATTTTCAAAGTTTTAAAATTTAGTTTTAAACAATTGAAAGTAAATTAAAGTATAATTTTTATTTTATTTTAATTTTAAGAATTATGAATATTTTAATAAGCATAAATATACAATTTAATGTATAATACGAAAATTGTTTGGTAGAAATTTCCATTATTTGTTAAAATTTTCGACAAGCTGAACTATATGAGGTTGGTTAAGAAAGAAATTTCCGTGAGATGAAAAGAGGGGGACCTTACATTCTCGGTGCAATGGGGGAAATAAGTTTTTAAAAGTAGGAGAAAGATCAATGATAGTTTAACTGAAATATACAAGATCTATTCTTCTTCATTAAAGCATGCTAACCATAAGAAATTTGCGTCATATCATAATTAACGAAATTAATAATTTTTAGAAAAAATTTAATATCCTTAAAGGATATTTCCAAAGCCATTTATATCATTAGTTTAATTTTATAAAACCCATTTTACTTTTAAGAAAAATTAAACAATAAAAAAAAGAAAAAAGTACTTTATATTATTTTTTATCAAAAATTAATTTCTTTTATTTTATTATTATATATAAAAATCTTTTCTCATTAATATAACTAAAATTGTTAGACATTCGGGAATTAAATTTATTATTTTCAAAGTGATTTTCCCTTATAAAGTGGGCACAAATAAGTGAATAAATAAATAAAATATTTGAAATTTACATTTATAGGATAAAATTTGTCATAAAACTGTTATCTCATTAATTATTTTTTTAATTAAAATACCCAATTATTTCTATAATTTTAATAAAATTTATTTATACTATTTATTGTTTTACTTATCATAAATTAACTTTAATTGGCTTAAGGTAGAAATAATATTTTTTTAATTATATCAATATTTATATCTTTTTTAATTATATCTTTTATTTGTCTTGGAATAAGATTAAATTGGCAATTATTGGTATTTATTATGAATAATAAAACATTTTCTTTATCGGACCGCATTTTTATTTTTAAGAACAAAAACCAATGTGTATGTATATAAATTTACTTAAAACTTGTTTCAAAATACGATAATTATACATTTTGGTGTTTTTACATTATCATGAGCAATTATAAAACGTTGACATCGATCTTCAAGAATTCCTTTAAGTATAAAATCGATTTATACCATGATGAAAAACGTGTATTGTACAAGTGATATGTAAATGATATCTTTTTGGTTTTCAAAAATACATTCTACAACAAAAACATCTTAAAATTCATGAATAAACTTCATCCTAATATTAAATTTATTATAGAATTGGAAGTAAATAAAGTCAATTTCTCTTCTTAGCCTTCTTGTCTTTAGTCTAGGTTCTTGTACAATATTACGGAATTTGGTGAGGAAAAACACAGATATCATATGGGTTTGGCTTTGCTCAGAGTTTGGAATTTTTCTTTTGATATAAATATAACAAACAAGATTTCAATATTCATGTAGAATACTTGAATGAATAGATGTACATTGGTTAACAAATAGAGTATGACATTAGTATAACATTGGATAAAGTTAATGAACATATTCGAATATTGTAAAATTTACAAAAAGAAACAAAACATTAATTAGCACAACCAAAATTTTTAGAACATTTAAAATGAGGATTTATAACAATACAGGAAGTGACAAAGTGGTTTCAATGACATCTAAAGTTTAAAGTTGCTTCACAAATAAATCATGGATGTTAAAACTCATACAGATACATCTTATAAAACATAAAATTGAGAAAAGAAACGAAAATACCAAATATATCCAAGAGACTCAAAGTCATTTAGCAACGGAATCTAAGACTGTCTCTACCGTGGTTTTGGGGTTTGTTCATCCAAAATTTATTTTAAAGAACCAACTTTGAAAGATTTACCTTTTTTTTGGTTTTTTTAATTTATTATTATTCTTTTTTTGTGTAAAATAACATATGAACAAGACATTTAAATACAAAATAGTTACACACATACATCCTAAAATTTAATTGAAAAAACTTATTTATCTTATAAAAGAAAGTGATGATCAGCAGAGTACAAAAGTGAGCAGACATATTATATTTAATTATTTTTCTCCAACATTCGAATTTTTTATTTGTCTCTAAACAGATTCCTAATTTAACTTAACTATTCAGTATATTAATAGTAAGGTTAAATCTAAGTTAGTAGTTGAATTATTAAGAATAAACAAGAGTTAAGAAGTGAGAGTTCAACCTACATATTCGGCTCAATTAACGTTAAATAGGGTATATTAAGAACATTTAAACAAGTCTCGTTTGAATGTTTATTACAATCACATTTAGAGTCATTACGACTCTCAAAAAGTCTTTCATCGTTTGTCATCCTTCTAATTGGTTTTCTTATTTCTCTTTTTAATCATGATTATTCGAATAATTTTTCTAAGTTATTTTTTTAACATATTTTACCTCTAAAATATTAATTAAAAAATAATAATTTTTACCATTTCTCAATAAATAATAAAATGTTATCAATTTATTAACAATGCATTTAATTTAAATTTTACTAAAAATTATTAAACTTAATTTTAATTCTGAAATTAAAGATATGAACTTATAAAATGATTATTTTAATTATGTTCGAATAGTCAATCACTTTAAATTTAAATAAAAATACCAATTTCCATCTGGGTGGGAGAATCACCATTCTAAATTCAACATACTTAAATCAACATACCGCATCCATACATTTACACATTCAAACAATTTAAAATATTCCTCACAGTGTATATGTTAAGGTTAAGGAGCTTATTTAAATAATTCCTTTTATATTTTCTTTCTGTGTTAAGTTTTTTTTATTTGTACTGTGATAGGTTTAAAATATTATTATATTGATAAATTGTTATCCTTTGATTTGGTTTTGATGAAATTTAAATTTTAAATTAATAAATTACTATATTGAGAATAAAAGAAATCAGTTAATAAAGATCTTTTATTAAATAAATGTAATATCTGTCCTTATGCACAACACTATTATCTGCTCACTTTTGTACTCTGCTGAACATCACTTTCTTTTATAAGATAAATAAGTTTTTTTATTTAAATTCTAGGATGTAAATGTGTAACTATTTTGTATTTAAATGTCTTGTTCATATGTTATTTTACACAAAAGAAAGAAAAACAATAAATTAAACAAACTAAAATAAGGTAAATCTATCAAAGCAGGTTCTTTAAAATAAATTTGGAATGAACGAACGGGATACCCTCTTCATTAGGGAAAGCAATGATTGGTTCATGGTAATCAATTATATACATATTTTTTCATTTCTAAAAGTATAATTCTTTTTCGAAATAGTAATCACATAAATGTGTGTACAAATCAGATAAAATTTTTAAAATAATTATAAATTTTAATTAACTGTATTCTAGCTGATATATTGGTTTAAACGTTTTGTTATGTTTAGTTACTAAATGAAATAGAAACGCAATTTTTCACCTTGAATACACTTCAGGACTTAATTTACGTTTATCAGATTTTCCATCGCAATGATTCTTGATATTTCTATTTTTGTTCTTGAATTATATAATACTAATTGAGATGAATCTTAAACTAGGTAATTTTTCCTGGTCGCGTGCTCTCATCTTGTTGGGACACGTCCTCCTCGAGTTTCTCATTTCTTAATCCACTTCACTATTGTTTTTTAAAAGCCAAACATTTATATATTTTGTTTTTTGTGATAGAAAGAGTAAAAAATACATATGTTAATTTATAAAGAAAATATCTTCTACATTATCTTCAAAGGAATCGATTGAAATTCTTTCAATCATAAAACAAGGAATTGACTTTGAACAATGTGTGAATTGATAAAGGATAATGAATTGATAAATATTAGTTCACACATAAAACATAAACTAAAATATTAAAATTGAACATATTTGACCTTTTACTTTAATTAATTCTTCGAAAAACGTTATTCGTACTGAAACATAATATAAATATCTCATTTGGTTTTCTACAAATAAAGGTTTTTAAAGGTTTTTTGTGTTAAACTAAAATTTTATCTCAGTAGTATTATAAGGATTTATTTAAATTTTTCAAATTTACCAGATAATTTATTTAATTTTTTGCATTGAAAATTTTAAATATTTATCCAATTCCGAAAATTATTTAAGATTTAATATTATTTATAATTTGATTAAAAATTAAGACACTATAAAAGGAAAAAATATATATGAGATTTAATATTGTTCAAAAAAATTTTTAAAGATTATAAAAGATTCTATAAAATTAAAAAAAACTGTTTACGATTTAATGTT
>MQRK01146213.1:0-10978 GCA_001938485.1 Girardia tigrina | reverse complement strand
GATTTCTACAAGAATAGGAATAATACTGATGTTAAAAAGTAGCATAGAAAGATTCCGAGATTTTCGATGATTACGACAACGAATACATAAAAAACACAGACTTTTTAAACAAGTCCGGCAGTATCGGACTCGGATTTACCTGCATCGAAACTGCACCTCATTAACTACTACAGAATCATGTCAGAATTGCATCAGGGAATCCACTTCGACTCGCTAGAGAAACTTTGGAGTTTTGTGTTTTTGGTAACCAAGTCGAATTTAAATTTCTTGAAATTACGAAAATTACCGATGAATTTGATGAGTGGAAAGATCATGTTTTGACTTTTTTTTCAGAGAAACATTTCTTTGTACAATGTTTAAATCTAATATTTAAACAAACTTATTATTTTTTTGAGAAACAATTTGTTTTGTAAATCTTAAACCGATATGATCTTAAACTGTGTTTTCCTAACATTCCCCCTTTTCTTTAAAATTTTTGAACTTTTTGACATTTCTTACCCTTTGTTTTTTCTCGTTATCCTCAAGTTTATAACTCCTCTCGTTAATTTTTTCTGTCATTGTGTATGGTCCCTCATATCTGTCATCATCTTTATTTCCTCTCTTTTTTACCCACACCTGATCTCCGATATTGAAATTTCGTCGTGTTTTTCCGTCTGGATACTTGATGTAAAAGTAAATTTGATATAAAGTAAATTCACGCTTCTACCGCGATGATGCGTCATTTTTAAATATTAAAACATTTCATAAATACCTTTTTCATATGTCAAATAATATTTAAATAAATTTTCTTACTTTTAATATATTTGATGCTTTCAAATTAAAACGCTCAATTAAATAACGTTAAAAACTTATGTATTCCGTATTATAGTATCTACTTAGAATATAAGTAACCTGAAATGCTTTATTGGTAAATAACTTGAAATTTCACATATAACAACTAACAACCGGACATAATTGAAAAATGGACTTAAGCAACTAAAGAAATAAACAGCTCAATTTAATGAGATAAATTATTGTCGCAAACTAAAAGTGATACTGAAAAGACTGAAATAAAAAGTATGTATATTTGAGTAAAATTGCGTGACATTCTTTTGATTTCAGAAAATATTGTAAACTTATATTCTATTCATAACATTTTCAGGCATTCAAAATTAAAAGACGCAAATGACGCTTTTTATTAAATAATTGTCACCATTCTTTCATCACTAACTGAAGAGTCACTGTTCGATGATATTTGTCGAATTAAAGACGTAGGCCGCACAGCTTCGGTTTTGCTTCGAGTGTTCATGGATCTGATAACTTCGTAATCATTGTCCTTTTTGTCTGCAAATCAACATACTTGTTTAGTTTCTTGTACATTAAATATTTCAATAATAATAATATTATTAAAAATAAATATTGAAAATATTAATTAGATTTTAATTTAATTTGTCTTCAATCATACATAAATGTCGTGTTGATTAATAATTTGTTTGCCTGATATAAATTGCATTTATAATATTATAATCTTAATTAACAAGAGTAAGAAAATTGAGAAAATTAGAAATAAATTACTTTATTAAATGAATTTTGATAAAATCTTTAAAAACACAGTAAAAGATAAGAGAAATAAATATAAGAAAGAAAAGGATATTAAGTTTTATTACATCAATTCCCGATGAAGTCAATGGACAAAAATTTTTATTTCGATGCTTATTTACTATAAAAAACTTGTGAAGAATGCTTTGAATGGTTTTTTGATATTGTGCATATTGTATGTTTATTCGAATTGTGACTCTAAAAATAATTTAATTTAATTTTAAAGTAAAAAGATTTAAAATCATTTTTGAATGTATTATTTAATTTTTAATGTAATGTAAAATTTTAATATATTAATTTAATATTTACTTTGTTTAAAATGTTTAGATTTAAATTTAACCAATTATATTATTTTTTAATTTTTCTTAAATGATTTTCATTTATTGAAAAAAATTAGTATAAATTCAAAAATTTATTAATCAAGAAATATGTCAAATAGTGAAAGCGCTTGTAATATTAATAAATGTTGTAAAACTCATATTGATGTTGTTAATAAAACTAAAGTGCGAATTTTGTTTTGTTTATGATATTTTCGATGAGGAACTCGATACGCTACATAACAGACTTAGTTATAATGGATATAATTTATAATATCTAAATAAGTTCATTAATAATACGGTGGAATCCAACTATTTAAAAACATAATTTTATCAGTAACAACTTAATGCTTCTGAGAAGGAGACTAACATAAAGAAACTTTTCTAAAAATTCCCATACTCCGAAGAAGCAATGGATTTTAAAAAAGTTTTTGAAAAATGGTCTCCAGTAGTCGTTGAAACTAAATTGGTTTTCCTCACTAACAAAATATTTAATTACTTTTCCAATAAATCAAAAAAAAACAATTTAGTATGAAAGCAAATTTAGTCTACCAGTTTAAATGTCACAAGTGTGAATCATTGTGCATTGAAGAGACAAATCATCACCTCCTTACTAGAATTGCTGAGCATACCCAATCAAGTAGAAAAAACTCTATTGTAGATCACAATTAAGAGCTGTCATGAACTCACAGAAAAGTAAATGAGAGTAATTTTCGGATTTTGATTAATAATATGGACTGAATATGAAAGCATTATTACTGAGTCACTGTTAGTTTCAACAACCTTGTTTAAACGTGCACAGTGATTCGTCCAATCATATTAGAGTATTCTGATGTAATACATGATGACGCAATGGTCTTCCAACTAAAAATGCAACATCGATTTACTTTCTTACAGAACTGACGATGCCACAGAAGTGGCGAAACATGTTTTCCAATAACAATTTTAAATTAAAATGTCTTTATTGTTTATATATATATATATATATATAAATTATGTATATATAAGTTATTAATAAATTACCCTTAATTTAGAATAACTTTTTAATCTGTGGCTTTCTAAAACGATTCATAAGTTTATTGTGAAACAAATAATTCTTTTCTGTTCTAGAAATAAGTTTCTTGTTTAATTAATTGATTTTTTAGATCACCAATCAATGACAAAATTGTTAGACACTTTCAGGGAAGTTGGATTTGCATGAGATCATAAATCATTCAAATATTGGAACAAACATAATCCATTCATATAAAACAATTTATTTAGTGAATCTTGTTAAATTGTTGGCGTTTTTTGGACAGGAGTATGAATTTTATTTTTTGTTTTGTTGCTTATTTCTTGTCATATTGATGATGTTTATTGTTTTTAACAGCAATATGCTATATATTGTCAAAAATAGTAAAATGAAGTATTTAATACTTTTAGTAAAATGAAGTATTTAATTATTAAAAAAATATTCTTTTATAGTGATGAAGAACATAACATAAAAGAGGAAAGTTACTGAAGAAAAACTGTAGAGACGAATTGAATGTATTTTAACTTCCTTAGATAATTATATAGAGGCAAAATAGATAAGTAATTTTAATTTAGAATATTTATTAAACAATTAAAGAAAAATAAAAATACATTTTTAAAAAGAGCAGATAATTAAGATCGATCGTCTGTAAGGAAATTCCAAAAAAACAGGCAGAAAATCCTCTGGTAGAAGAGAACTACATATTCTCTAGGTTAAGAATTGCGTCGAATGTTGGTCGACGTTTTCAGTATTTGATACCGATTTCGGACAAAAGAATTTTTTTCGGTTTTCACTTCTTATCCGATTTTTGTGTAGTTGTTTAGATTTTATTGATTTGTTAGACCCAAAGTAATTTAATATTTTAACAGAATTCTTTTTATCGCTTAAATTGAAAATAATTTTCCAATTTTTTTTTAATTTTTAATTAATATATGGTATTTTTCCCACCTTGCTGGAAACAGCCACTTAAAGTTATGTCTTCCTACAAGGACTAGAGAAAACTACGTTGTAATATGTATATGCTAATATAAATATAAATATTATATTATGGATATTTCAATTCCAAACTTGAAACAAATATAATACATTCATATAAAACAATTTATTTAGTGAATCTTGTAAAAATATTTTTGTTTTGTTTCATCAGAAGTATGAATTTGATTTTTTATTTTGTTGGTTATTTTGATACAATATGCTTTATATGCATAGGAAACTTTTAAATAAAAAGAAGTATTTTAATTATCAAGAAAAATAAATATTTTATATTTTTATATTAAAAAAATACTTAACTCATCCATGAATAAAACACTTGCATTTACAACACTTTCTGCAATCTAAAAGAACATAAGAGAGGAGGGCAACAGAGATGAATCTGTATAGACTTGTTTTAACATGGTTGAGCAGAAAACAATCAAACTTTAATTTTAACATTTCTACATTCCAAATTATAAATTTCAGAAAATATTTTGTTGAAAATTTCCAAAAATATTAAAGAAGTATTCAAAGTTTTCACTTTGCCTTTCTGATAATGCTTTTAGATCTGATAGTTCTTCCTATATTAGCTATTGACTTTTGAGGACAATATTTTCATATGTTATGTATATTTTTCTCTACGAGTATTATTCTATGAAGTGGGCTCAATTTTTTCTAAGAACACTCTCGGCAAATGGTAGTCAATCTTTTTTATTCCGTTCATCAAGATTGCATGAATTCTCAAAGGATCAAACTGAAAACTCTGCCAAGGTTTCTCAACACATTTCGAAAACAAAAGAAACATTTTGATAAAAAAATTAATTTAAAAATAAATTAATGAGAACAATTTCAAAAAACTCCTCACAATAAAATTTGAAAATAAAAATAATACATTCGAAAGTAAAACTTTGACATTTTAAAAAATCATTGTTGTTGTGCTTCGTAATTTCCGTTGATAAAAAAAACTTAAAAATCTATGAAGAAAACTATAAAAAAATTAATATGGTGGTTTTAATACATGTAAAAAATGCACAATTTTGAGGGAAATGAACATTTTTAAAAGCATGTTCGTTGTCTTTTTGCTTGCGATGCATTTCAATAAAACAATTCTGATTGTTGAGTATTTCAACGCGAATACGACTCGTTACGGATCACGATCAGCGGTCCGAACAACCTCCATCACCAAGCACTTTAGGATGTATAATTCGAGGTCTTGCCATCGTTTTCTTGACAGGTCCGGCACACCGGCACTTTCTTAACCTCGGTATTATGTGCTCTCAGTATAGGAAACCGATCGAAACCGGGAAGCTCTACGAGGCCCAAGGCTTCCAGTACATGTTGGCCTTGGCATTGGTCGACAGACCGAGACCGAGAGCGAATCCATCAGACCTCCGGTTGTCATCTTCTAGAGCAAAAGTGCAAACAAATCATGTATCATGGCCACGATGCTTCAGATCGGCCGGAGTAAGCATGAGGATTAGCTGGAGCCGAAGAGACTCTGCACAACCAAGTGGTTCGGTGAAATTCCATTTAACTTTTTATTTCTATATAAAAACCTATTTAAAATAATTAAAAATTCAATCCAATTACATCAAAGGATTGTCAAGGTTTTTACAGACATATTCTCAGTTATTTAATAAGGCGTTTTAAAATGAATAAATATCAAAAATGAATAAAAATTTATATTTTAAGACATTTATTTTTTTCAATATTTTTGTGAATATCTTTCGAAAGTTTTGTGGTTGCATCATATTTTTATAGATAATTTAAGGAAACAAAGATGAAAATATTCCTTTTAGGTGAAGTATATGATATAATACGTTTTTATAGAAACTGCTTTGTAATGTAATATATTACTACACGTTTTTTCCAGTCGAAATTGTTTGGTACGCTGTCAAAATGTGTTGGGAAACCATGTTTTGATTAGGAATAAATCCAAAATATATCTTACTTCTACCTTTACAGGAATTTATTTAATTCTCAACCTAATAAAATTACAAATTTCATCCAACCTTCGTAAATCAATTTCCAAAGTGTCACAACACATTGAGATCACAAGATAAGAAAGGTTTTTGTAAGCTTTACGTAATACATATAGACTAAGTTTTAAAAACTCAATTAAAGGGAATTTTATTTTAAATGTATGTTTTGTAAAATGAAATTTCAAAAGAAAGTTTTGAAGCTAAGATCCTCCTCAAAATGATAAGAGAAGAGATAAAGTAAATCTTAGGCAATTTAAAATTCACTGCCTTTTTTCAATCTATCAATGATATTTCATATATAAAGTACAATTATAAGACAAATTCTAATAGGAAAATATTAAAAAAACTCGAATAGACACCGACCTTATTTTGTATAATTTGGCAATGACTATTTTTCACATAAATCGGTAATTTATTGAAAAATTAAAATGAACAAAGATTAAAAATTTTGTTTAATTTTTTTCAATTTTAAATGCTTTTGTGATAAATGACAATTACCGAACAGTCTCGGTCGGACAATCTCCATCCTTTCATTTAGCTGCGGTTAACTATATTTTTAATTCAGTCTCATTCCGTATTTTGCCCAAAGACATTTCCTACAAAATATTTGTTCAACAAAGAAATAAAAGATTAAATTTGTAAGTTTTGCAGAATTGTTTTTTGAAATAAATTGTGAGATTTAAATACTAGATATTAGCAAAAGTTATGTATTCAGTCTGTTGTTATATATATATATATATATATATATATATATATATATGTATATACAAAATTATCATTAAAACAATAAAATGTAATTAATTAATTTATTAAAATGTTTAATTAATTTAAATTTTATTTCAATAAAATTTTCAAAGTTTTAAAATTTAGTTTTAAACAATTGAAAGTAAATTAAAGTATAATTTTTATTTTATTTTAATTTTAAGAATTATGAATATTTTAATAAGCATAAATATACAATTTAATGTATAATACGAAAATTGTTTGGTAGAAATTTCCATTATTTGTTAAAATTTTCGACAAGCTGAACTATATGAGGTTGGTTAAGAAAGAAATTTCCGTGAGATGAAAAGAGGGGGACCTTACATTCTCGGTGCAATGGGGGAAATAAGTTTTTAAAAGTAGGAGAAAGATCAATGATAGTTTAACTGAAATATACAAGATCTATTCTTCTTCATTAAAGCATGCTAACCATAAGAAATTTGCGTCATATCATAATTAACGAAATTAATAATTTTTAGAAAAAATTTAATATCCTTAAAGGATATTTCCAAAGCCATTTATATCATTAGTTTAATTTTATAAAACCCATTTTACTTTTAAGAAAAATTAAACAATAAAAAAAAGAAAAAAGTACTTTATATTATTTTTTATCAAAAATTAATTTCTTTTATTTTATTATTATATATAAAAATCTTTTCTCATTAATATAACTAAAATTGTTAGACATTCGGGAATTAAATTTATTATTTTCAAAGTGATTTTCCCTTATAAAGTGGGCACAAATAAGTGAATAAATAAATAAAATATTTGAAATTTACATTTATAGGATAAAATTTGTCATAAAACTGTTATCTCATTAATTATTTTTTTAATTAAAATACCCAATTATTTCTATAATTTTAATAAAATTTATTTATACTATTTATTGTTTTACTTATCATAAATTAACTTTAATTGGCTTAAGGTAGAAATAATATTTTTTTAATTATATCAATATTTATATCTTTTTTAATTATATCTTTTATTTGTCTTGGAATAAGATTAAATTGGCAATTATTGGTATTTATTATGAATAATAAAACATTTTCTTTATCGGACCGCATTTTTATTTTTAAGAACAAAAACCAATGTGTATGTATATAAATTTACTTAAAACTTGTTTCAAAATACGATAATTATACATTTTGGTGTTTTTACATTATCATGAGCAATTATAAAACGTTGACATCGATCTTCAAGAATTCCTTTAAGTATAAAATCGATTTATACCATGATGAAAAACGTGTATTGTACAAGTGATATGTAAATGATATCTTTTTGGTTTTCAAAAATACATTCTACAACAAAAACATCTTAAAATTCATGAATAAACTTCATCCTAATATTAAATTTATTATAGAATTGGAAGTAAATAAAGTCAATTTCTCTTCTTAGCCTTCTTGTCTTTAGTCTAGGTTCTTGTACAATATTACGGAATTTGGTGAGGAAAAACACAGATATCATATGGGTTTGGCTTTGCTCAGAGTTTGGAATTTTTCTTTTGATATAAATATAACAAACAAGATTTCAATATTCATGTAGAATACTTGAATGAATAGATGTACATTGGTTAACAAATAGAGTATGACATTAGTATAACATTGGATAAAGTTAATGAACATATTCGAATATTGTAAAATTTACAAAAAGAAACAAAACATTAATTAGCACAACCAAAATTTTTAGAACATTTAAAATGAGGATTTATAACAATACAGGAAGTGACAAAGTGGTTTCAATGACATCTAAAGTTTAAAGTTGCTTCACAAATAAATCATGGATGTTAAAACTCATACAGATACATCTTATAAAACATAAAATTGAGAAAAGAAACGAAAATACCAAATATATCCAAGAGACTCAAAGTCATTTAGCAACGGAATCTAAGACTGTCTCTACCGTGGTTTTGGGGTTTGTTCATCCAAAATTTATTTTAAAGAACCAACTTTGAAAGATTTACCTTTTTTTTGGTTTTTTTAATTTATTATTATTCTTTTTTTGTGTAAAATAACATATGAACAAGACATTTAAATACAAAATAGTTACACACATACATCCTAAAATTTAATTGAAAAAACTTATTTATCTTATAAAAGAAAGTGATGATCAGCAGAGTACAAAAGTGAGCAGACATATTATATTTAATTATTTTTCTCCAACATTCGAATTTTTTATTTGTCTCTAAACAGATTCCTAATTTAACTTAACTATTCAGTATATTAATAGTAAGGTTAAATCTAAGTTAGTAGTTGAATTATTAAGAATAAACAAGAGTTAAGAAGTGAGAGTTCAACCTACATATTCGGCTCAATTAACGTTAAATAGGGTATATTAAGAACATTTAAACAAGTCTCGTTTGAATGTTTATTACAATCACATTTAGAGTCATTACGACTCTCAAAAAGTCTTTCATCGTTTGTCATCCTTCTAATTGGTTTTCTTATTTCTCTTTTTAATCATGATTATTCGAATAATTTTTCTAAGTTATTTTTTTAACATATTTTACCTCTAAAATATTAATTAAAAAAATAATAATTTTTACCATTTCTCAATAAATAATAAAATGTTATCAATTTATTAACAATGCATTTAATTTAAATTTTACTAAAAATTATTAAACTTAATTTTAATTCTGAAATTAAAGATATGAACTTATAAAATGATTATTTTAATTATGTTCGAATAGTCAATCACTTTAAATTTAAATAAAAATACCAATTTCCATCTGGGTGGGAGAATCACCATTCTAAATTCAACATACTTAAATCAACATACCGCATCCATACATTTACACATTCAAACAATTTAAAATATTCCTCACAGTGTATATGTTAAGGTTAAGGAGCTTATTTAAATAATTCCTTTTATATTTTCTTTCTGTGTTAAGTTTTTTTTATTTGTACTGTGATAGGTTTAAAATATTATTATATTGATAAATTGTTATCCTTTGATTTGGTTTTGATGAAATTTAAATTTTAAATTAATAAATTACTATATTGAGAATAAAAGAAATCAGTTAATAAAGATCTTTTATTAAATAAATGTAATATCTGTCCTTATGCACAACACTATTATCTGCTCACTTTTGTACTCTGCTGAACATCACTTTCTTTTATAAGATAAATAAGTTTTTTTATTTAAATTCTAGGATGTAAATGTGTAACTATTTTGTATTTAAATGTCTTGTTCATATGTTATTTTACACAAAAGAAAGAAAAACAATAAATTAAACAAACTAAAATAAGGTAAATCTATCAAAGCAGGTTCTTTAAAATAAATTTGGAATGAACGAACGGGATACCCTCTTCATTAGGGAAAGCAATGATTGGTTCATGGTAATCAATTATATACATATTTTTTCATTTCTAAAAGTATAATTCTTTTTCGAAATAGTAATCACATAAATGTGTGTACAAATCAGATAAAATTTTTAAAATAATTATAAATTTTAATTAACTGTATTCTAGCTGATATATTGGTTTAAACGTTTTGTTATGTTTAGTTACTAAATGAAATAGAAACGCAATTTTTCACCTTGAATACACTTCAGGACTTAATTTACGTTTATCAGATTTTCCATCGCAATGATTCTTGATATTTCTATTTTTGTTCTTGAATTATATAATACTAATTGAGATGAATCTTAAACTAGGTAATTTTTCCTGGTCGCGTGCTCTCATCTTGTTGGGACACGTCCTCCTCGAGTTTCTCATTTCTTAATCCACTTCACTATTGTTTTTTAAAAGCCAAACATTTATATATTTTGTTTTTTGTGATAGAAAGAGTAAAAAATACATATGTTAATTTATAAAGAAAATATCTTCTACATTATCTTCAAAGGAATCGATTGAAATTCTTTCAATCATAAAACAAGGAATTGACTTTGAACAATGTGTGAATTGATAAAGGATAATGAATTGATAAATATTAGTTCACACATAAAACATAAACTAAAATATTAAAATTGAACATATTTGACCTTTTACTTTAATTAATTCTTCGAAAAACGTTATTCGTACTGAAACATAATATAAATATCTCATTTGGTTTTCTACAAATAAAGGTTTTTAAAGGTTTTTTGTGTTAAACTAAAATTTTATCTCAGTAGTATTATAAGGATTTATTTAAATTTTTCAAATTTACCAGATAATTTATTTAATTTTTTGCATTGAAAATTTTAAATATTTATCCAATTCCGAAAATTATTTAAGATTTAATATTATTTATAATTTGATTAAAAATTAAGACACTATAAAAGGAAAAAATATATATGAGATTTAATATTGTTCAAAAAAATTTTTAAAGATTATAAAAGATTCTATAAAATTAAAAAAAACTGTTTACGATTTAATGTT
>MQRK01146197.1:0-12258 GCA_001938485.1 Girardia tigrina | reverse complement strand
AAAACGGTTAACCCTTGACGGTTCACGACATTATGAATTGGACAACAAGAAGATAATTGACGAAGTTAAAATGTCAGAGACGAACAAACCTAATGTAACGTTAACAAAACGGCATTTCCTGGTCGGTTACTGGGTACTAGTGAAAATAGACAATAGGCAGAAAGGATCAGACCGTTATGAAGGACCGTATGAAATTATTCGTAAAGACCGTGATCGTTGTGTTGAAATGCGGAATAAAACAGGTCGAATAATTCAGAGAAATATAGAATGGCTTAAGCCTTTTAAAGAAGGGGGGTGTCAGGATAAATAACTATATTTATATCTATATTATTTTTACTATACTAAGATAACATTTACAATATTATAATAATGGATCCAAAATATTCTGAATTAAGTCTCTTGATGATTTTTGTTTTAATAAACAAAAACGCGCACTTTTTTAAATAAGAATAAATTTTGCAATTTATTTTGACTTTTAATTATTGATGGAAAATTCTTACAGACGTATTTAAATCGAAAGAGAATGATGAAATGTTCAGAATTTTACAGTTATTATAAAAATTCTTAAGTGATAAAATATAATATTTCAGTTATAAAATATATTTTTAGATGTATTAATTAATCTTTTTTGAAAGTAAGCAGGTTTTATGTTGTTGATCGTTGATTAAATTAATGCTAAATGTTTATAATTGTGAAAGATTTTCTAAGATTTCATAGTGTTACGGTATTATAATTGATGATAATAAATTTTTTAATTTCTATTGTAATTCAATATTTCAAATGACACGATTTTTTTATGAATCGCTATATTTCAATTTCTTTTGTTCGGGATTCTACCTCTACCAATGCCTTACCTCCTGGAAATAAATATCTTCGTGTTGGGGCCTCCTAGTTCCCATCATATTGAACTTTTTCATTATAGCTTACTCCTCATTTTACATAGCTAATTCGTATTTCAAAAATGATTTCAGCTAAAATCATCCTTATTATTGCCTGAAATGTGAAATTTAATGAGAACTCGATTTCTGGCAGATTCTCTGCCCAATCAGAACTTCTACGTTTATGCAATTTGGGTTTATTAATTCTCTCACATCATAAAATATTCGATCAATTTTTTTCTGTTTGCGTTATGATGATATAGGCTAAAGAGTCCATTCGTAAAATTCTGTTTCTATGCGAATCCTTTCTTTAAAAGCCTTGCCGTAATTTACATTCATATTTTTTTACATTTATTAATACTTTGAACGGGATTCAATTCTGTGTACAATCTCTTTGACTTTATCCTTCAACTAGTCAAACTTCTTAAAATTTGAAATAATTCTCAACTTTTTGAATCCGCCTTGCGCCAACATCTGGTTTGGGTCATAAATAATACCGTCGAGCTTCTATGCGTTCTTTTCTTTTGATACAATAGTTAATTCAGGAGTCTTGATTCTTGTTTCTTTGCTTCCTCGTGTTGCTGAAATTTCTTTGTGCAGTTGCTATACCAAACGGTAACGAGTTTTTAATAACTCTACATGTTTCTGCTTGCTTATTAAAAGAAAAACTCTTTTGAAATCCATTTATATAAAAATAATAAAATGTGACAACAACTTTAAATTATCCGTGTGGTTCAAACTGAATAATAAAATAATAATAAAACTGAATAATAAAACAAAAATACTTTGATTTGTCATGCATTCATTATATCATTACGTAATTTAAATCAACATTGCCGAGCAAATATTTGCATTAAACGAGAGAACAAGTCTTCAGTAAATTTTAATCAATATACAATAATTTAAACGACCACAACGTAATTTTTTGAACTTCAAAATATTTTTATTACTCCTTTTATGCTAAGGTATTTCATTCTCCCTTTTTCAATCATCTAATTAATTTTATTTCTCTTATCCAATCCTTTTTTCTTTCATCATTTTTAGACTATTTGCCCACCTTCCAAAATTTACAAATTTTTGTTTTTATAAAAATTGTCGTACACCAAAAACATCAAATGCTACCCGACAACAACTCGACAAACACCAAATATCAAAACGACACACTTAACTATCATCATCACTATACCTTTTCACCATAGCTTAGTCAAACAGCAATAAATTCTTCCCCTTTTCTGGAGTGTGATAGAAACAAATTAAGATAATAAATATAAGAAGAAAGACTCATAGGAAATGAAACAATGCTTGATCAAAGTCTTAATTTCCTTCAAAAAAAATAAAAGGTCATCCAACGCCAATATTTTGAGTCAATGATTACAAATCATTATCATTCCTTTTTTAATTATCTCGATACTCCAGATGAATCACAAACTAATTTTCCTTCTATTTGCAAATGAGGGATTGATTATTTGAAATATTTCCCCACACCAGACCCCTAGTGTTGCGAACAGTTGAATGATAAACCTTTGGGCTGCTATTCGGTTCTAATCATAACAATACTTTCATTTTTGCCTTTTTCTTATTTATCATTGCTGTCATACCTAAAGACTTGAAGACTTCATAAAATGAGAACTATTTAAGGTCATCAATCAATCTTTTAATGATAAATGGACATAATTTTCTTTTGATTGAATACGTCTCAACGTAGAAAAGCGTATTTTTTAATTGATGAGCTTAAAGTTGCTTCTGTTATAACAACGACTGGTTTTCTTTTTTGAAAAAGTGGCTTCTAGATTATTTTCAGACATTATTAAAATTCAGATATTATTGAAATAATTTATATTTAGCAAATGTTATTAGTTTTGACAGAGCGCACATCTCATATGTGAAGACAAAAAAATGTCAACAAAAACAATATCAAAAACAAAACTTGAGCAGAAAGAAGAGTGGGATTTGGATAAAAATCAAATAATAATTAAATAATAAATAATGAAAAAAATAATTAAATTATATAATGTTAAATAAGAAAGAATAATTATAACTAATTGAAGTTTTGAAAAACTAAAAAAAATAAATTAAAATTATATAAAAATTTTTAAAATTAAAACTCAATTTTATTTGAATTATTTTTTACAATTGTCTGTGAGAATGGCAATGTGTGTGCGTAAGTCATTATGCAATTGGGTGTATGTTTGTTTGTACGTAAATGTTTGGGTGTATGCATGTAATATGTATGCGTGCTAAATTGTGTGATAAACTAAGATAACAATAGTTTATTCTGTAAATGAATCAATTAACATTATTATTACGTGACTGTTTATGTCTCAATTCAAAATAACAATTTAAAAACATGTTGAATTCAAATAAAGAATCGGAGTTTCGTTTTGTTTGAATTTACATTATCAACAGCGGCTAATCAAATTTCATTTAAACTTTTAATGATAATGAACAACAAAAAAACAGGTTATTCCACGAACGATTATATAAGTTTTCAGCAAAGAAATAATGAATGTGTTCAAATAAGTCGAGAAAAGTGAAATGAAAGAAGAAATTGGATGTAATTTCCACTTCCATGAACTTAAATAAATAATTAAACTAGGAGATGAGAATTATTTATTAGGAACACAATAGACACTAGATTGTCATGAATATAATTAATTGTAAAATCATTCGGCGATAATAAGTATCTTTCTGGTTAAGTCAAAACAAGTGAACCAAAATTGTCACATGGAATTTGTTGTACAAAGGCTGATTTCCTTGTTTAATCTGTTACTAAACATTCATCGGGTGAACTCACCATGCTAATGGTTTAAGTGCCGGTAATTTGATGGAAATTCGTCGACGAGCGTGACATGTGAGTCGAATTTCCAGTTCCGACTAAACCAGAAAACCCAGCAAATGGATAATGATCCGGTTGGATGCGTCACAGAAAAACAATGGGGAAATCAGTTTGTAGATTTTTCCAAAGTGATTAAAATCAGCGGATTTCGAATTTTCCAGAATAATTAGGCATTAAATAGGAACAATATAATTATATTACTTCGACATATGATGTCACATCATGCTCTGCTGTTGGCAACTATCAATTAATTCTTTGACTTCTTTTTCAAAGTTGTACAATGAAGAATTAGAGTTGAAGTTGCCTTTTAAATAATCGTACGTTCGAATCTTTGGAATGAAAAAGGTTTATAGAAATATTGTTTGGATTTCTGTGATAGCGTGCATCCATAAATTACATCAATCTCGAAAATGGATGTACTTTAATCAGCATTATCAAAAATGCCAACATCGAAGTGGCAAATATCGCGATACAGTTCAAGAATCCAAATAATTGATATATGATGGTTGTTGTCCGATAAAATAGCAGTATTCGATGGTGATTGTCATTCCCATTGTAAAGAATATCGAGAATGTCGTTAAACATAAATTCCGGACATTTAAATGATACATTTGACGTAATCCGCATGTCAAAGCTGGAATAGCGAAGAACGTACGAATAAATCCAACTATCTGATTGCTTGATTCATTATTAATGAATTGATCAATAATAATAATTAATTCCATATATATAGTAGTAGGACTTCTACTAAAAGCTCGTAAAAGAGAAGCTGAAATTATATATAGTATATACAAAATCGAAAAACAAAAATTATAATTTAAAGACCAAATTAGAGTCCAAATATGGAGAATTTAAACTTTTGAAATAAATAGTATAGATTAAAAAAGTTAAAAAAAAGCAGTTCTAAAAGATTCTTCGAGAAAACTGATGGGTTGGTCGAGAACTCCGAATTCCCATAACCAGTAACAGTTATGTATTGTTTAAAGATTCACTTTTTTAATAATTATTATTTTTTAATATTTTTAAGTGTTTTTAAATGTTGCATGAACATTCTTTTTAGAATTGTGTCTCTTAATTAATAACCCTTCACACGCTTATCTGGCTATAATACTTCCAAAATTGAATCCCTCTAAAATTATAATTTAAGAAAATAATTGTAAAATATTTGGAATTAATATGTTAAAACTCTAATCATATATAATATATCATATTATCGAAATTAAAACAAAATTTGTACGCCATTAAATAAAAAGTGCAGTTAAAACTAGCATCATATGTGAAACGTACACTAATACACATATCATGACTAAATGTGATGTCGATTTTAATGAAAAATAACAATATTCTTTTTAGTTTTTGTTGTTGACGTCAAAGATACGACTTCTTTAGTGGAGAAACGTACGTATTTCCGGAATGTTTTCATTCGAACGAAAAAGATCAAGATGTTTATCGATTCCAGCCATAGAAGCAAATTGTATGCGAGGTCAATCAAGGAGTACAATAGTTGTAAGTGATTAATCGGTATTGTACTGCTACTTTGTACAGATTTTATATAAAGAAACATTGCCGTGCTTGGGAAAGACCCACTCAAGAAAAGGAGGGATAGAACTAAGATTGTCACTGTCGAACGGATTTCCCGTTTCAGATTATTTGTTTTATTCTTCATTAAATCATTATTTTTCGATAAAAGAACCAATTTTAAGATCAATGCACAATTGGAAATAATTATTCCTGATATTAATAAAGCCCCCGAATGGACGACAAGAATTCGGTATAAATTGAGGAATGCATTCAGAGATGTATCGTTTGACATGATTGTACAAAAGATCTGAGGTCCTTTTGAAACTCTTCCAATAAAACCGGTGTACAAAACTGTCACAGGTACACATAAAAAAGTTACAAAAACACAGGCATAAACTGTTTTTTTGTTTGTTATTTGTAGAGATGTCATTGGAAAATATATTGCCAAACATCGATCCATACAGACCAAAAGAAACCCTGCAAATACCAAAGTCGAAGAATAGAAGTAGAGTGTTCTAAACAGTGTACAACAAAATTCAGATTGATTTATTATAAAAAAGTAAACAGTTCCTTCTGTTACATATGGTAATCCTTTGGCAGGAAATATCCATAACCAACCGAAAATAATGATGTTACTCGTATCGGCCATCGTTAAAAATACTAATAATAAAAGTTGTCTTGTTCGTTTAGGATATCTAAATAGAAATACGTAGCAACTAAAAATGTTGCTTACAACACCAAAAAAACCAATAAAGGGAAAAATATAACCAGACAAAATTCCAAGGATCTTGCTAAATATACAACTTTGTCTACTCTCCTCGCTGTTTTCGAAGCACATATAAAACATGTCGTAAGGGGTATCGATGTAAGGATAATTGTTTTTTTCTACAGTGTAATTTTTCATATTTAACAAGAGACTTGATCTTAAAATATAATGATAAAAACAATTTGATATGATAAAATATTTGTTGGGATTCCTAATTTTCATTGGGCGAATGGGTTGGGTTACTATAGGATGTAGATTCTTGTAGTATTGTTGCAATTGGTCGTGTTTCGATCGTTGGAAATCAACTTATTAAAATAATTATCTATTATCCACTTTTATTTTTCATGTCTTTTTTTTAATTTTTATTCGACATTTTCACCGAAATGGGTTTCCAAACCTACTTTTTCGGATGTGTTTGCTGATCTACCTTTTATCACATCTCTTTTCCCAAAGATTCCTTTTTGAAGTTTTGTAATGAACCGTTCTAATGTCATGAGAATCTAACGAGATGTTTGGTATTTTTACGCATGTTTTAAACAAAAAAACTAAAATCGAAAATAATAATTATATCATCTCCTCATTTTTTTGGATTTATAATGATTTAAGAAACGAAATTAAAAAAAATACGTCAATTTGAAGAAAAATATTTATATGTAACCATTCATTAATTTAATGCTTTATTAGATAATATTTACAAATTATTATAATAGATAGAAAGTTGCTTATTGAGCAGTGAATAGTTCTAGATGTCACTAATACAAAAATTCAAAAATATTTCAAAATTTAAACAATCCTAAATAGTTGCATATAAATTAAAAAACACAATTCAGTTTGTTAGTAGCAGTGACATTATATTCAGTACTGTTGGATTCAAGATTATAATTCATAATTTCACGCAAAAAATTTATTAATGAAAATAATACACAAATTTAAACTAATTTCTCGTTAATTAATTCATTTCGCAAAAATCAATTTATTAAATTTTCTTTAAAATCAATTTTCTATTTTTGTTAAAAAATATTCAACATATTGTGAGGAATATTTTAAATTGTTTGAATGTTGATTTGAGTATATTGAATTCAGAATGGTGATTCTCCCACCCAGATAGAAATTGGTTTTTTTTTAATTTAAAGTGATTGACTATTCGAACATAATTAAAATAATAATTTGAGAAATTTATCTTTTTTAAATTAACAATTTAAAATTAGTTTAATATATTTTAAGAAATGAAAAGCATTTATTAAGATATAAATAAAATTAATAAAATATAAATTAAATTCATTTTTAATAATTTGATAACGTTTTTATTATTTTCGATTTTTCTTAAGAAATGGTTTAAATTATGCTTGTCTAAAGTGTGACCCACAGGATGAATGCGGCCTAAAAATCTCTGAAATGCAGCCCAGTCACAAATTATCAAAAAAATTAAAAATACAAATTTTTATTAAAAATATTTTAAAAACATTTCAACATTTTTTCAACATATTATGCTGACAGTAAATTTTTGAATTGTTATATAAAATTTTTTAAATATGCGATATATTATTTTGTATTTAAATTTTCTAGTTATTGTATAAAATTCTTTAAATTCTTCATAATTGTTTTTTAGGGTGCATATATGTCATTAAAAAAACAAGCAGAGCCTAAAAAAAGAAAAACTGAAGATGAAAAAAGAGTTTTTAATGAAAACTTGGTGGAAAATATTTTTTCATTGAACAGAATGATAAAGCATTTTATTCAATTTGTAGGATGTTTGTGTCTGTTTTTAAAGATTATTATACTCTGAAAAGATATTATACTCAAAACATGCCGCAAAATATGATATATATCTGAGTAATTGCCACAGATATAAAATAACAGAGTTGAAAAAAGGAGTTGAACAATTTTTTTTAAAAAGAAAACTACTCAAAATGATAAAATTGTAAATGCGGCTTATGTGGTAGGGAATTTTAATAGCAAAAAATCCAAACCCTTTGTTAATGGCGAATTTATAAAGAAAATGTATGAAAGAGGTAGCAAACATTATTTGCCCGGAAAAAAGTATGTAAAATATAAAAAGTTATATCCCGTACCAAAAAAATTGACAGCATGTTCGGCAATAAATCTCCAACGCCATTATGATTGTGTTCGGATCTCATTTACCAATATACATGTAATGGGTGTAACGCCACATACATTGGAGAGACTTCACGTCATCTCTGTAAGAGAATCCAGGAACACAGTCGTAACGAAAGTGGAAGTAACATTGCAGGACATAGAAGACATTGTAAAGGAAATATAAATTCACAACACTTTAAAATTCTGTGCACTCAATTTAAAAATTATTGGGAGAGAGTGACATGTGCAGCGTTATATATAAGATCTTTGAATCCTAAAATTAACGTTCAAACTGCATTCTCTACAACTTTGTTGAGAGTTTTTAAATGATGTACTGATTACGCATTGATTACATAATCAATAACTGTAAGTAATTTCGTTTGAAAAATCATTTGTTCTAACATTGACGGTTAAACCTTCGAAATTAATAAACTTTGATTGGCTTAAAAAAATTTTATGTAAAATATGTTTGTATTTTATTTAAATTAATAAACTTAGTAGCAAAAAGGAGTTGATTTTCTTTCAAACAATATTGAGTTAATTTTTATTACAGTTTATAGATATAAAAATATATATGCGGCCCAGCAAATATTTGTTTTTTGTAATGTGGCCCCGAAGCAGTCATAGTTTAGACACCCATAGTTTAAATCATTATTTTAAATTAATATTTTTGGAAATTAAATATTTTAAAAAGATTTAGAAAATTGTTCGAATAATCATGATTAAAAACAGAAATAACAAAACCAATTAGAGCGATGTCAAACGATGAAAGATCTTCTGAGAGTTGTAATGACTGTAAATGTGACAGTAATAAAAATTCTAATGATAATTGTCTCAATGTTCTTAATACATTTAAATTTAGTTTATAATAAACTTTATTACTTTCAAAATAACTTTGTAAAAGAATTTAACTTAAATTTAAGTTCTTTTCAAATAATTATAAATTTTACCCCGTTGCAAGTTTTAATTATTTATTTTAAAATTTTTACTAATTATTTCCTATTAAAATTTCTATATTTTAATCAATCTAAACTTTCAAGATTCAAAAACTTTTTTTTGTTTGAGATAATTATTTAATTTTTGTTTTTTTTAAATCCCTTTTAACTTTTCTTTTTAGTTTTATTAACTTTAACTTTATGTATTTTTTATATTTTACGTAATTATTAAATTTTTGTAAAATGTTTAAGTAAAAAATCTATTAAATATTTGGCGAATTGAAAATTTTAACTAACTCCTATTACAGTTAAACTAAATTTAATACGCCAATCAAACTAAAATTTATTATTCTTTTGTTTTTTTAATTTTCATAGTTTACCTACCATAATCAGAAAAGCTGATTATTAAAAAGAAAATTGTTTATATATGGTCTTTCATAGTGATAAACGCTGATGTCAAAGAGGTTCTTTTGATTTTTAAGAAAATGTTGTTTCTTTGTTTTTAAATTATTTTTTGAATTAGAAATGTAAAATTTACTATGGAGATAACAAAATAAGATGATAGAATAAAATATGAGAATTCTCTCAATGTTCTTAATACATATTTTAAATTTAGAGAATATCTGATGAAGTTTGATGGCTGATTCACAATTTGTGATGAACAAAACAGACACAAAAACGATTTGTATTTCAAAATCAAGATAAAGACTAAATAAAATAAAAAAACAAATGATCAATTGAAAATAAAAAGACTTCATTTCATTATTTTTTATTTCGATTGACAATTAATCTTTACGATATAATTGCCAACGTCATATCATCCAAATTGAATTTTAAATCTGCTTATATTCAGGTGGACTAAAAGTTCTGTCTGGTTAAAAATACATACCCATAATTTTACAGTAACAAAAATGGAATCGAGATTCAAAGGAAAGACCATTTAAATCAATGTCTTGCATCAATCTATCAGCAAGTTGGTCAAGTCGCTGTCGTATTCGAATTTTCCTTGTTTTTAGGAAAAAAAACATTTGCACCCGTTTTTGACCTAGTCCAGAGTGTTGAAGTTTTGGCTACAAGGAAAGGGTGCAATAGAAAGGAAAAAGTGGTAGTCTTTTCTAAGGTTTGCCAGGCGATGTGTATCTTTTTATTGTCTTGTTGCAAAACAGTTGCCGGCCACCTTTCAAAACTCAAGAGCGCAAATCATCAAATAACCTTGTGGAGGGTGCACATTTAAAAAAATTTTATCTTTGTTAAAAAATAAAATTAAATTTAGACTTAAAATAAATTTGATACACTATTCTAAGTTATTCTAATTTTACTGCTAAACCATTATTTTATTACAATTCAAAACTTATATAACTATAATTAATCTCTTTTTCAACTTTTTAATGAACATACTTTTTTTTCATGAACTATACAAAATATAAAAATCCGTGTATCGCTTGGTACTAAAAATTTTAAACAAACTCATCATAATTCGGAATATACTTCGAGGTTCTGGCTCTTAGGCATTTATCAAGGTGAGAATCAAAACAAAATTTAGACTTCAAATATTTCATATTGGAAAAAATATTTTCACAATAATATGCTGAAGTACAATATGAATAAATTTTCAAAGCAAAAATCTACAATAATGAATACTTATTTTCATCGACTAATTTCCAAATATTTTCGTCATTCTTATGTGCTTTTAAAATTAAGTCATTTTCATTGTTATAATTTCTACTTCCAAGGCTTCAACGGCGCTACTTTTAAATATATTGCAATAATTTCAGTAATTTCACTGTCTCTAGAATTAAATAGGTTAAAGAACTAGCATATGATTGGTTCCAATTTGGAAAAATCTGTGAATCGCGCACATAACTCTTTCATAAGTATATCGACGTGTGATGCCAGAGAAAAAATTGTTGTTGTTGTACAATTTTTGGCATCTAATTTTTCAAAAATGTTTTTTAAATTTAAAAAATGTACCAAAGAATTTTTCATCAGATAAGACTTCCATAACGTTAATTTGCTAGCATATGCTTTAACTGAGCCAAACACATCATCAATATGTTGGTTCTTCCCCAGTAAACTTAAATTCAGCTCATTAAGTTTTTCCATTATTAAGTTTATCTTTATCATAAACTTAGATAAAAACCAAAATTTCTGCTAAGCCATCTTACTTCGGTGTGTAGTAGAAGACCATTAAATTTGGCATCTTGTTCTGCCAAAAGTAGTTTGAATAATCTGTGCTGCGTTCATCCGGATCTTATAGAATTTATAATTTTTGTTACTGTTTGCATGATATGCTTAAACGGAATAACTTTTGCACATAATATTTCCTGATGGATGATGCAATGGTATGAAGCAAAATCAGGAAAAAATGAGTCTTGTCTGCAAAGAGTAATAAAACCCTATTTTTACCTGTCTTTGCAGGTGCCCCATCTGTTGTGATCAAAATCAATCTAGCAACAATTATTAAAGAACTTACATTTCGGATGTCAAATTGTTCTTTTTGTACATCGACAAATTCTTTTTGATAACTGTGTAGTTTAATTATAACTGTTAATGTTTTTTTTCAGAACCTCAAATTAAAAATTTGATAGGGGAAGATGAGAATTGAATTGCATACTTCATCACAATAAATATTTACAAAGCTTTATAATACATTAGACAAGAATCGAACTTTGGTTTACTGGACTCTTGTTTGATAGACTGAATAATAGGAGATGACTTTTTGTAAGACAGTTTCATTGAGTTAACAGTTCAAATATCTTTTTAAACATTTCTATTATTACTTTTACACTAATGCTTTTGTTGTATGTATTCTCGACCATAGAGAAGACTTTCACATCCAATTTGCGAACTATACATATATACATTTTATGACGTTTTTTCAAGGTTGTCACTGTAAAACTTTGGGGAGAGTCGGTGATGGTGTTGGGTTCATTTACCCCATAGGAAATTAGACAGCTGCTTTTGCGTCCCAAACGAGTCAAAAGCCAATTATTCTTAAAAAATTTGAAGAAAGGTTTCCTTCCCTTTTAGCCGGAGACAATTTCAATGGTAGGAAAAAACTGGTTTTTAGTGCCATAGGTACCTCAAAGCCTTGACCTCAACTCAATAGATAAGATGAGGGACGAGTTAGAGAAGCAAGAAAGAAGTAGAAAGCCCCTCCTTACGACGCTCGTTAGTCTGAGTCATTATTTGCTGGAAGATGGGACCCCGATCTCTATTAAATTT
>MQRK01146133.1:0-13511 GCA_001938485.1 Girardia tigrina | reverse complement strand
ACAGGTAGGGTCTAAAAGTCTCGCATCATTGCGTAATTGCATAATAAAGTCAAATTATATAACTTCGAATTTCGTAATAAAATTGGTCTCATTTTATGGATCTTTTTATGCTGATTAAAAATATGCGATTTATTTTGTAATATCTTTTATCGTTAAAAATCTTTTTTATAAAATAAAAATAAATAAAAATCGTATATATATATATATATATAATAATAATAATAAAATCAATATATTGATTTACTTCCTTGTCTCCTCTCAATTCCTAGTTTGTTCTCAGAGTGTTAAAAAGCCTTTTTCTTTATTTTTTCATCAATTATTTTACATTATTTAAATTTAAAAGTGATTTTTTCTATTTTAGCAAATCAAAATGAGTAAATATAGTGTCCACCATCATTCATGATATTAAAATATCACGAACTATAATCTGCATCGGATGTATTAAAAGAATTTTTAAAAAAAATGTATCTCACAACAAAATCAACCCTTCAACTGTTAAACGTGCTTACGATAAATTCAAAGACTTTGGAACAGTTCTCGACAACATTGAAGAAATGAAAATAAAAGAAAAAACAGTGAGAACCGAAGAAAACCGAAGAAAATGCAAAATTACTTTCACGAACATCCTGAATTAAGTGAACGTCAAGCATCTCATGCTTTGAACATTGAAAGAACTTCTCTACAGCGCATTATGAAGAACGACATTGGTTTATTTTCATACAAGATTCAAATTAATCAACCGATAAGTGAACAAGCAGGTAGTGAGCGTTTGGAATTTGCAAACAGGAGGATGACGTTGAAAGATAGCGGAGAAATCGATTGTAATAATATATGGTTCTCGGACGAACCGCATTTCCACCTTCAAGGATATGTAAACAAACAAAATTGGCGATTTTGGGGCACAGAAAGTCCTCATCTATGCATAATTAAACCATTTTATCCTAAAAGATTAACAATTTTGTGTGCCATTTCATGAGAAAGAATTATTGGACCAATATTCATTGAACAAAACATCAATGGTAAACTTTATCATGATATTTTAAAAGAACACATCATTATATGGTTCAACCGAATCAACTCAACAATTTTTGGTTCATGCAAGATGGATTATTTATTAACTCATGTGATTATTTTCTCTGGGGATATTTGAAAGATAAAGTTTATCGTAGTGAACCAGCATCATAGGACGTACTTAAATTGGCCATAGAACGCGAAGTTAGAAATGTTGATCAAGAAATAATTGCGAAAACTATTGGAAATTTTAAATACCGTCTTCAACATGCTATAATAGCAGGTGGAGAACATTTCAAAAACCTCTTTTATTGAAAATGTATTTGATTTTATCTTTTTAATAATCTTTAATTAATTAAATAATATTTATTCATTAAAAATTTTGAATTTAAAAAAAATTATTTTTAATAACTTGATAACGATAAAAGATATTGCAAAATAAATCGCATATTTTTAATCAGCATAAAAAGATCCACAAAATGAGACCAATTTTATTGCGAAATTCGAAGTTATGTAATTTCACCTTTATTGTGTAATTACGCAATGATGCGAGACTTTTAGACCCCACATGTAATATACCAAAATGTTCATCTTGATCAGTAGATTCTTCGTACTCATTGGACCACCCTGTACATTAATATTTTGCATAATATAATATTATAAACGTTATTATAACTTTCCTATTAAGAAATTTATCATTTTCTTCCAACAAGTAATTGGATAAATAAATTAGTGTCTTTTCTCTTATAAAAAATGTTTTCTTTTGCAATTTTTTAAACTAGTAAGAAATATAAGTGATATATATATATATACATAAAACATGACAAAATGAATTTAATATATTTTTATGCTTTCAAATCCTTATTATATCAGATCAATATAAGAATACAAAGACTTCCTGTCGTACTTTGTTATGAAAAATGATAGTTGATTACATTGGTATTAATCTTTTGTTTAATACACACATATATACATACAGTAAAACCTGTTCTTCCGACAACTTGAATAAAGGGACCATCTGTCTTTTCAGACTACAAATTTTGGGTCCGCAGGTTTCGCCACTGAATTTTACATAGCCATTCCGACCACCCTCTTGAGGTACCACAATTAAAAATTACCTGTTTATTACGACCAATTATTGTTGTTAGCCAATAAAAAATATTTGAGACCTAAAGAAAATCTTTTCTATTACTCGAAATAAAATCATCATGTGAATAATTGTTAAAGATTTTATAATTTATTAATAAACAAAATAAATTTATTGTTACAAAATATTAACAACTTACTTAGATATCATCAAAGACATATGTATACATGAGGGTTTGTTGTTAGGGTGTGTCGCGATACTGAGAAAACTTTTAAGATGTGCGGGACCCATACTTGTTGTAATATAAAGAGGGTGAATTAATAAACATGAGCTGTTCTCCACTATTTCTGTTGTTTGTCTCTCTCTTCCAACAAAAACTCAACAAGCATCTAGTCATTTTTTAATAAGTGCTTAGTTTTATGTCAACCATATTTTTTTTACATATGACCAAAGAAAAGAATTAACTAATTTTAATAAATTATGTTTCTGTTTCAATTTTTATTCATTGAAAAAAAGCTTTACGCGGCTAACTTTTTCACAGTTTTTAGTTTAAAAATGAGAATATCTTTATTTTACTCGTGTCTTAATAATCCAACAATATGAGCTATTTAATCCGACTACCATTTGTATTAAGACCAGCTACACTGGACCCCGAGGGTGGTTGTAAATATACATGTTCTACTTTGTATATATATATATATATTGGGTTGGTCCAAAAGTCATTGCGTTTTTTACTAAAATATTTATTATCAAAAAATGACATGGATGCACAAATATTTTTACACGATATACTATCCATTATTTTCAATCACTTTCTTCCACCTTTCTGGTAGCTTCATTATTCCTGATTCATAAAAACCTTTGCCTTTGTCAGTAAAAAAGCCGTCTAGGAACGATTTGATGTCATCATCACTGGCGAATGTTTTTCTGTTTAAGAAATTCTGCAGTGATCCGATGGGGCCCAGTCTGGAGAATACRGTGGGTTCGGCAAAACCTCCCAACCMAGTGATAAGAGTTTCTGGTGAGTGGTCAAACTTGTATGCGGTCTTGCGTTATCATGCTGAATTACAACTCCTTTTCGATTTGCCAATTCAGGACGTTCCTGTGTAATTGAATGAACCAATTTCTCCAGCTGACCACAATATCTGTCTGAATTGATGGTTTCATTCCTCGGAAGGAGTTCAAAAAACACAGTTCTTTTAAAATCCCAGCAGACGGAAAGCATAACCTTCTTTTGGTGAAATTCTACTTTGGGGATCGCTTTGGCAGGCTCATCACGTTTTGTCTATGATCGTCGGCGTTCCATATTGTTCTAAACAATCCATATTTCGTCACCCGTAATCAAGCGCTTCAAAAATGGATCACTTTGTTCTCGCTTGAAAAGGGAATCGCAAATGTCTATACGTTTCACCAAATGAATTTCTTTCAGTTCATGTGGTAACCACCTATCGAGTTTACTGACGAATCCTAGTTTCTTTGAATGACTTCCAACACTTGATTTTGATATTTCCAGAATCACTGCAACTTCTCTTGTCGTCATACGTAGATTAGATTTGATCAGTACTGTTATTTTGTGGTCATAAACTTCAACTGGTCGACCGGAGCGTGATGCATCTTTCAGATGAAATTTTTCAGAATGAAATTTAGAAACCCAGTTTTGACACTGTCGAAGTCACTACCATATACAAAACATATCTTCTTATGAGCTTGCACAGTGGTTTTCCCTTTGCGAAAATAATGCGACAAAACATGACGAATATGCTCATTTTGATTTTCCATTTAAAAAAAATCAATTAATATTTTGTATAAACATAGTCTGAAAATTAAGGTTTCAGAAAATATAATTGAATTTAAATTTTATTACATCGTTTTATATTTTCAAACTTTTTATTAGGACGTACTCAAAAACGCAATGACTTTTTGACCAACCCAATATATATATATATATATATATATGTGTGTGTGTGTGTGTGTGTGTGTGTGAGTAATTTATTCTTGATATAAAATAGATAAGTAATATATTTTACAAATTACTTTAGTTAGTTGTTTTTAAACACAAGAACGATATTTAGACCATTAATAATAATAATAATAATAATAATAGTTATTATTATTATTATTATATGATTATGTATGTGTGTACAAAAATTATTGCGTCTTATAAAAATGAAGAATTTTCTAATATAGAAATTAAAGGATTATCTAATATTATCTTTATAAAATTGTGATTAAAGGACAGCAAAAAATCAGAAAGTAAAATAAAAAAATAAAGTACATATATTTTCTTAGCAAAAGAAACTATCCGAATCACTTCATATTTCCCCTTTAAGGACAAGGATTTTTGTCTTGTTATGTGATGTGATTAATATTTATTGGTCAAATCAAACCAAATTAAGTTTGTCTAAAATTTGGTTTAAGTTAAATATAATATTTTTTTTTAAATTATTATCTTTTAGTTATTTATGCCCATTGATACGTTTTGCTACAATTTTATCACAAAACTGTCGTGAGAGTTACTGAATTTGAGTAACATAATTTTGGCGATTGTCTGTCCTTATT
Source organism: Girardia tigrina (assembly GCA_001938485.1). NCBI lineage: Eukaryota > Metazoa > Platyhelminthes > Tricladida > Dugesiidae > Girardia > Girardia tigrina. The sequence continues at coordinate 8,854 of MQRK01146133.1, read as the reverse complement.
GTACATATTCGTTAGTAGACCATATTTGTTACAATCGCAGTTGTACGATATTCGTTTACGAGATTCATTTAAGTCCTGATGTTTTATAAAACCGACAAGTTGTTGTTATATTTTGGTAGAGCACGGAAGATTTTGGGTCTGTTGAATTCTGAGTTTGTAAAAAATCTGCGTTATTGCACTTTGAATTTAGCATAGATCACATATTAAACTTTAATAAATATATGATTATTTAATACTTCCTAATGATTATACATTCAGGGAAATTAAAAACTTCCAGTTGGCATTACACATTCCAGCGCAATACCATCGACAATTAATTGGAAATAAAGGAGAAACAATTAGCAAACTAAGAACAAAGTATAACGTTAGGATTAGTGTCCCCACCCAGGACAGTAACATCGAGGAGGTGATCATCCAAGGTCACAAGGATAACGTAGAAAAGGCGAAAAATGAAATCCTTATATTCGTTAATAAATTGGTAAATTTTTATTAGTTTGAATATTGTATGTATGATAGTTATTTTTCAAAATAAGGTTTTCTAAAATTATTAATAAATCCTACTCTTATGTTATTTATATTTTAAGGGATAAAAACAGTTGGGTTGACAAAAGTATTGAAGAAAATGTCTAAGGTAACATTAACAACGAATAATATTTAATAAAGTCAAAAATTTCGTTCTAAGATGTTGGGAATGAAAATGCAACTTATATTATTCTTGTGTGAATCTGAATTTAATTTGCATACTTCTGATTGTGTATTGTCAAGTGAATCAAAATGTTATTCTCCCTCATTCTTTATCAAGACATAGGCATCTTTCTCTCTGTACAATTATTTCTCCAGTGGTATATGGAACCTTCAGTCGTTTGACTGTGTTTATAGTAGGAACGTATTCATGGAGATGTATTCACAACAGTCATCTTTAAGTAATTGATAACGTTAAGTTTTATCATTGTGAAATTTTCGTACAAAAGGGAGTGTTTGTTTTATATTTACCTTTTTATTCTCCTGACATAAATCCAATCAAAAAAATTTACCATAAACAAAAACTAAATACAATTAAATTAAGTACTGATAATCAACTGGTCCTTAGAGGACATATTGCAAGAATAATAACTTTATCCTCGTAGTGTCCCTGGGAAACGAAAGTCATAAAATGTAGGTCTCTATGCGGAAATTCTACAAGGTTGCACTTACTGTAAGTCATTCAGCAAAAGTAAATTATGAGATCCTGTAATTGACTACCGAAAGGCACGCTACTTCAGAGTGTGATTATGAAAGTGAACCTCTTGAAACTTTTTGTATTATTTACATCCAAATAAGTTTGGATTCATAATGAAGTCTCTGACTTTTGTCTGTAAATTAATTCTTAATTGACCTCAAAGTTACTCTCTTAGGAGTTGAGTCTTTAAGAAAAGGGAGGAAAGATTAAGGAATACATTTTAAAGTATTTTTGTTTTTTAAATTAAACATGATAATTAATTAAAATTAATTTATAATTATAGAAAATTTTTATCACATTTTTAAAGTTTAACTATCAAATAAATCTTTTCTATAGTTATATATATATATATATATATATATATATATATATATATATATAAATTATTACTGTGTGCATTTAATACTTCGCCGAAATCTAGGAATTATGTTTCATTCCTAGTCGAATTTCTTCAGTTGTTTTGTCCATTGAAAGAACAAAATTTTCTAACACAAATATAAATGAATAGAGTTTGCATCGAACCACAGAAATTGGTTAAAATATATTTCGTAATAAATGCAAATACATTGGAAATCGAATTAAAACTATTATAAATATCATCATTCTCTATAGTATACAAAGAATTAAAGAATTTATATCTTAATAAATCAAAAAATTAAATTTTTTATATCTATTCTTTATGCAGACAGAACTCTACTTTGCCAACATAGTTTTAAATTAAAAACAATAAAAATTAATATAAACTACTTATAATTTATAAGTAGATCTTTTACGATTAATGTTGTTCTGGAACTCCGAATTTTGCGTTTTTTACCATTTTGGAACCTTAAAAAGTTTTTTTCGATCAATTTTTCACATAATCATTTATTGTCATCGAAAATGAGTAAATATGCAAAGTTTGAAGAAAATCGATTGAGTAACAGGCCTTCAAAAACAGGATTCTAAAGTCCATGGATATATACCTAGAAAGTAACCAAAATAAAGAATGGAAAAATGTTTGTATCATGTAATTTAATTTAAATTTTAAAAACAAAAAATGAATAAATAAAAGTATTTTGTTAGATCAGTAATCCGTTCTCCTGCAGCTCCTTATAAGTTCAATCACTATATTTCATTACTACCGCTATAAAAAATTGGAAAATGTAAATAAAATTGGTCTCAGTCCAGCGCTTCAAACTCTGGTTATAAAGTTCATTAATTCAATAATTGAAATGATAAGTTTGTTTATTGTATTATAAATAATTTGTTAAATGTTACATAATCATTTGTTCACATATTTTTCTTATATCGAGAAAATGTGTATTGAAAATTAGATATTTCGTTTGAAATGTATTAGTTTTTAAGGGGTTTGTTAATTTATGAATTAGATATCGTTTTTCTTTGACTTTCTGTCATAAACGTTTTCCCTAATCAGAAGAACATAATTTAAATTTGAATATATTTGTATTTCATACCAAAAAATCGACCAATTTCTGTGATTCAACAACACTTGTAATTTTCAAGAATTTTGTTCCTTCAATGAACGAGCCACCTGAAGAATGTGCTATATTAACGGGTGTGCAGGCAAAATCTGGACAAATTTTAAACCACTATTGTGAAAAGACGAAATAAAATTTCCAGAAGTTGTTTATATTTTATTGAAGGGCAAGATGTAAGGAACAAAAAATGTTTACAGAATAATTGAAAGTGATCCGTCTCTATACACAGCACGAAGACGTTTCTTAATCCCTTTGAAGTCCTTCCGCAACGTGGACTGATCCATTGTTTTCAACATTTTCTTAATCCGTTGCTGTAGTTGAGGGATTGTTTGAGCCTCCTAGCCTCCCTCATACACTTTCGCCTTTAGAGCGCCCCAAAAGTTCTCAATGGGGTGGCAGTGTAGAACGTTGGGAGGATTACACTCCTTGTCAACAAAGGGGATGTTGAGACGATGGAAAAGTTTGAGAGTGCTGTTGGCATAATGTGCAGAAGCCAGGTCCGGCCAGAATAGAATTTCGTCATCTCGATGATATTTCTTGATAAACTTCATCAGACCTTGTCTGATACACTGCTCTTGATAGAAATCGACATGTACACTGTTTGGCCGCTGCAAATATATATGATCACTGATGTGGTCTGTGGAGACACAAAGCCAAACCATCAGCTGAACAGGGAACTTTGTTTCTGTTCTATATTTGACGTGTTCAGGAACAGATTGAGGACTCGAAGTAAAGTAGTGATAATTTCCTGGTAGAGAATCACATTTCAACTTGAAGTAGCTCTCATCGTCCATGATGATTTTTTTATCACTCAAACTTCGGAGTAATTTCCCTGCTTTCGGCTTCACTCGCTTTACTTGCTCCTCTGTGTACTGAGGAGCCTTCTTTCTCTTTCGGCATTTTAGACCGCCTTCCTTGATAATATTACTCATCGTCGTGGCACAGACACCATACTTGCTGGCTTCACGTCTGAGAGATACACCACGCTTTGTTTGAATCTATCTCCGAATACTTGCGCGCTGTTGATTTGTTAACTTTTTATTGTGGCCTCCACTTCCTGGCTTCCTGTGCACATTTGAACTCTTGGAGAGGTTTGATAGAAGCGTATAGATGGTAGACCGTGCACAACCTTCATTCACAAAGTGGTTTACAGTGAAGGCTTTTCCTTTTAAAAAGTTCAGCTGCCAAAAGTTGCGAACTCTCTCACGGAGCTGTTGCTCTGTCATGTCTTTTCTGAGAAAATGAATGCCGAGAGGATGACGAAATATTATGCAAGAAACCCTCTACCCAATGTGAATCATGCTGCAATTTGATTGGATGTTCCATTTATTTTTAATTTACTTATAGTATGCATTTTTCATATGTTCAGATTTTGCCTGCGCACCCGTTACTTGTAGATTTTAGCTAATTAATGAATGATTTATGTAACGATATTATCTGTGTTTACAGAATCGAAAAGATTTATTTTATTAATTAATATATTTATTTAGTTTTTATTTATTAGTATTTTGATTATTTAAATTATACATAGAAATAAATTTTAGAATGCTTGCACAATAAAAAAAAGTAATATTCAAGTTCATACGAAGTAGTTTTGTGAATAGTGTTCCTTATTATTAAGTACAGAGGTTGAGTGGTTCAAGTAGATCTGTGTTATGCTTTAAACAAGTTGAAAACTATTTCAACTTTATTTTTAAACAACGATTTTCAAGTATTTGTGTTTTGGAACAAATATTTATTTGAAATCAGAAAATAAAAACATTTTTACCTTAAAGAAAATTATTTTATTTTTATTTTGCTGATAATTTGAGATTGAAATAATTCAATCATTAAAGTACTGAATATTAATTTTTTTTAATGTGTTATTAAATTTAGATAAAAATGTTTTTTATTTGAAATGTTCATTTCGTATTTGTTTGAAGTTTACGGTAATTAAAAATGTAATTAACATTCTCAAAGTCATTAAAGATACAAGAGAAAAAGTTTTTAAATTAAACGTATAAAATTTTATAAATGAGTTGTAAAAATAAAAAAAATGAAATTTATTAAGATAAGTAAAATGTATATTTTAAAAGTTAGGATACGTTTAAATAAAACATGGAAATTATTTAAATATAGGGTTATTCATAATTATATACTCATCTATTCAAAATTATATACCCATCAATTCAAAATTATATACCCATCTATTCAAAATTATATACCCATCTATTCAAAATTATTTACCCAATATTAAAAAATTTAATTAATATATTTTTAGACTTTTACGCCTTATTAAATGCCTAGAAAAGAAAGAAAAACTATTACAAAAGATATTTATGATCTAATTATTTCCATGAGTCAAAACCAAAGCCACTGAATAAAATGTATTTGCGATATTTTGAATCTCGATTGTAAAACGGTTAGGAAACAAATACAAAATCACGAAAACGGGAAAGAATTCGTGTCATCATCAACCAAGATGAGGGAAACATGCCGAATAAGATAGAATACTTTTAATAATATCGATCAATTGATATTTAATTCAGTTTCTTGTAATAATAGTCTGATTCAGAAAGAATTAGCTACAATCATTGAGAATCATGAAAATATAACAATATCGAGAAAGTTGTCCAAAATGCAAATAAGTAGAAAACGGCTCACTTTAGTGCTAAAACAAAGAAATACAGAAGATAAAAAAGACATGCGAGCAATTTATGCATGCGAACTCGGTAGAATCTCGGATTCTAATCTTGTTTTTCTCGACGAAACGGGATTTAATAAACACACGACAAGATCTTATGGATATTCACTCGTAAATACAAAGACACATTTAAATGTAGATGCCAACAAAGGAAAAAATATTAGCTTGAAGTGCGCCATTGACGATTCAGGCTTATTGTTTTATCAATATAAACAAAGTTCGTTTACATCAGAAACCTTTATTGAGTTTTTGAATAATGGTTTGGGCAGTTATCTAATGGAAAATCCCGCTAAAATACTTATAATGGACATAAATCCGCACTCTTAGCTCAATATTTTTAAAACAGAAATATTCGAGTAAAATATACAGTTTTCTGCTCCCCGGAATTAAATCCAATCGAAGAATTTTTTTCGATGATAAAATCTAGATATCACTCGACCAGAAATACTAACAGTGAAATAGGTATTGAGGCTACATTAGACTTGATTTTATGTTCGAGAAATGATTATCCGCAGGAATGTCAAAACTTTTTTATAAATATGAGAAGATGGCTAGAAAGAGCTAGAAGAAGAGAAGATTTTATTTAATTAAATTCTTGGTAAAATAAATCATTATTATCCGTTTGTCGTTTTAAGATATTTTTGTTCAATCTTAATTAAAAATAATTTAATAATATTTATTTTGTCTATAATATTAATAAATGGGTATATAATTTTGAATAGATGGGTATATAATTATGAATAACCATATAATACAAATTAGCGAAATACTTATTGAAATAGGAAAAGAAGCGGAAATATTTGTTAATTTTTGGTGTTTGATAAATTAATTTTTACTATTCTAATAAATACAATGTTTTATTTTTATGGGAATGGAGATAGGAATAACTAACAAATTAAATAAAAGATTTGGGATTATTAGGCGCAATAATGTGTGATATTAACAAAAATTCCGTCATTAAAGGTTCATTACATTCATTTCCTGTCTTTTAATTAGAAAAAAATTTTATAATTTTATTTTTGATTGTACATGTAAACTATTAACTATTTAAACAAATTAAAAATAAATTAAATTATTACAATAGGAATCTGGAATAATCGAAATATTAAATATCGATTCTCGGATTCATAGCAGACTAATCGGATCGAGAGGCGCCAATATTGACCAAATGAAAAAGAAATATAAAGTTGAAATTGTTTTCCCGATTCGGGGAACTGAAGGGGAGGAAGCAAATATCGTAAAGATCAAGGGCACAAAAGAAGGGGTCGATAAATGTGCTGACGAACTGATTGATAGGGCCAATGCAATGGTTTGTTCATTAACGACAATTTTATGAAGAACAACTAATCTTCTTTTATTTAGCTTGATTCAGACGAGTCTCTTTATCACGAGTCTCAAAAGCTCCAGTCAAAACCAGAACCACAATCACAGTCGCCAGACCGCGCGCAGTCAAAGCCCCATACCAGTCCCAAATCTGGATTCCAGATTCGTAACGCCCCATGGGAGAACGTCGGTAACACAGCAATACACTCAAATTGTTCTTCAGAAAATTCAACAAACACATCGACCAATCATCACAACCATCATCAGTCATGGAAACAGATTCTCTCACAATCTATGACTAATCAATAGATGAAAACAATTTATACCAAAATTAAAACAAAAAAATACAAATTCAAATCAATACATAATATTCTTGAACAAGATAACAAATTTATTTTGCAATATCGCAAAGAATAAACGAATATCGATTATATTGATTTTCTGATTCATGAAAAAAATGCAATAGTTTTTGTTGTTAATATTGTTTATCGACATTTGATTGGTTGGATAAATTTGTGCCTTATCTTTGTGATTTTTGACTTTGTTTATTGATCAGCCAATTGCATCTCAGAGAAACATTTAAACAATTATTATTACTATTATCCTTACTATTACTATTGTTGATATTATTATTTATTATAATCTTCATATTTACTAAGATTATGTGGATGCATTGTATGATATATATATTTGATTATCGAAGTGCTAACAATGTAAAAGAGAGTAAAGAAAGATTATTATGTCTACCTTATTTCGGGCTCAATATTTTGTCGATATTGTTTTTTGATTTATTGATAAATTTCATGACAGATAAACCACAGAATTAATTGAAAGAAAAGAAAATTTTTTATGTCACATTTATATAATGTTATAATAGAAAATTGGTTGGAGGCTTTCAATGATTTTGTTTTATTCATATCATTAGAAATGTATTTTCAATTTTTTTTTGGATAATTGTCAATTGATTTACATTTGTAATGCTGGTCATTTGTGATTCTTTTTTGGAACAATTACTGGATTGAATTTCACTTAAATTAGCTTTTGTTTATGTTGATATTTATTTTTTCTGTTATTTCTAACGCATTTCACTTGGTGAAAGAGTAGCAGTCCATGAAATTTGATTATTATTTATTGATGATAATACTTTTGAAATGAATTTAAATTTTTATTATTTTATTATTATTGATAATAATATTGAATATATGGTTAAAGACAATCAATATTAAGTGAGAAAAATTTGCAAGAGTTTTATTCAAAAATTTAAAATTTGAAATATTAATCAATTTCAGTTCATTGTTAAGTTTCTTGGAAGTTATTTCTTGACTTAGGTAACGAATAAAATAAGAATGATGATTATTATTTATTTAACAACAGTTGTCCTAACTCGATTCTTAATTAACTATATTATTACTATTTCCTGTTTCGACTTAATTGAATCTATGATTTTGAGTGTTATCAACAGGATATTCAGAATTGAAGTTGTTATGTAAATTGGAAACATTGTTAGAGTGATGATTAATATTTTTGTTAGATTTTATAATTAAACTTTAAACCAGAGTTTCTAAACGTTACCGTAACAGTTGTACCCCACAATATTATTAACAAGATATTATTCCAAAATTATAAATTTTATTCCAAAAACATAAGGTCAATGTGCATCTTGTGCTTAATGATTTTTTAAAAATGACACAAAGTCTGGTAAGAAGTGTCCGATCGGTTTAGTTTTTTAAAGAGACAACTTTTAACACTTCTTAAACTTACTTCTACTGAAAGGAATCTACAACAAAACGAAATAATCTATTCTTTCAGTCATAAAAGTAGCATTTCCTTTGAAATAATTAAGAGCAACATCGACGTTTTGTCACTGTAAGTTAGGTTTATAATAATTATTCAAATGTAGGATCAGCAGTTCAATAAGATCTGAGAATATATGATTGAATTTTTCTTAAATAGCTTGAAAATGCCAAAAATTAACCAATATTGTTTTTTTGTCAAAGAAGTAAAACTCTGCAGTTCCGAAAAATTGTATATTTCATTATGCTTAGTTTAGTTAACTTATGGATACAACTACATATTTTGGTTTTAACTTCAATCATAGTGATTTTGAGTCCTTTTAAATCATAATTGTACATACATTATGTACTATATATA
>MQRK01146118.1:0-10886 GCA_001938485.1 Girardia tigrina | reverse complement strand
TAATGAATTCATTATTCTCTGAAACGTTCCGGGTGCTGTTGAAAGTCCAAACGGTACACGGTTAAAACAATACTGCTGTGTTCTTGTGCAAAACGCAGTCTTTTCTTGAGAACTTTCATTCAATGCTACTTGATGGTATGCTTTGCCTAGATCTATACTGGAAAAAATTCTGGAGCCACCCAGAGCATCCATTAACACTTGGCTGTCTGGCATTGGAAAGGAAACATTCTTTGATACATCATTCAATTTTCTGAAATCTAAACAAATTCGAATCCCTCCATCTTTCTTTGGCGTAATGACTAACGGGAGTTCCATTCACTTTGCATTTTCGAATTATTCCTACCTTTTCTAATCCTTTCAGAAATCCTTCGATTTGACTTTCTAAATGAATCGATTGCCTTCCTGGATTCAATATATATATATATATTTAAATTTATATTTATTGCTTCAAATTCTGTGCTGATTTAACAGCCAGTCAATTAAGTTTCCTACCAGCGTCTTGGGTTATTATCCATACTGATCCCGTCCTTAAATGGATTCACCCCGATTCCTCCGCAATTTCACATTTAATAGCGTGACCGACAAACAAACACTTAAGATAAATATTATATATAACTTTAGGGTCAGTGTACTGCAAAGTATGGAATCTACATTTAAAATAAATAAGTTGCAGATTTTAGGAATTGAAATATCAATCATCCGTCTTGGTAGAGTGGCACAACGAAACATTTCTCACAAATACCATTTAGATTTTAAACGCTTAAAATATAGTGCAATAAATTTATTTTTTATTATTGGCAATTGTTAATTAAAATATAAAAAATAATTTAAATTGATAGAAAATAACAGTGCGAAATTACAATTTATATTTTCAGTAACCATAAAAAATTGGCATCCTAACCCACTAATTAAGACAACCCGATAACATTCTTCACCGAAATATAAAGTCCGATTATATGAAATTGCTAGAAATAGAGACTATCAGTGAAAAATTCAGGTGCACCTGAATTCCCGATTAGATGTGCCATGGAGGCATCGCATTAGATTCCTGGATGAAAAAATATGTAAATTAATCGGAAGAAAGTAATCCAACCAATGGAAATGGATCTGATGGTCATTATGATGGATCGTAAGAGCTATGAGAAATGTCAGGTTATATAGAAGGGGTAGAAGAAATCCGAACAAATCTCATCTCATACTCACAAGACACACAGATACATACATAATTTTAGAAGCATTTGTAAGAGCCGCAAGCATTTATTTATGACACTTAACACATTAAAAACATTAATTAATAATCATAAATTATTAAATATTGATAAATTAATTAAAAAAATATTCATATACTATCACACATTAATTAATAAATAATCACAAATTAATTAATAAATAATCACAAATTAATTAATAAATAATCATAAATAATCACAAATTAATTAATAAATAATCACAAATTAATTCATAAATAATCACAAATTAATTCATAAATAATCACAAATTGATTCATAAATAATCACAAATTAATTTATAAATAATCACAAATTAATAAATAAATAATCACAAATTAATAAATAAATAATCACAAATTAATAAATAAATAATCACAAATTAATAAATAAATAATCACAAATAAATAAATAAATAATCACAAATAAATAAATAAATAATCACAAATTAATAAATAAAAATCACAAAATTTTATAATCACAAATTAATAAATAAATAATCACAAATTAATAAATAAATAATCACAAATTAATAAATAAATAATCACAAATTAATAAATAAATAATCACAAATTAATAAATAAATAATCACAAATTAATAAATAAATAATCACAAATTAATTAATAAATATTCACAAATTAATAAATAAATAATCACAAATTAATTAACAGAACAATTAATTCAATAAGCGTAAAACTACATGAAAGTCATGAAATCATATGAATGATGCCATTTGTAAATGCCTACGTGGCATTTCTAATCGGGAATATGTGTATCCTCTTGCCGATTTTGAAATGTTATGGAAACACTGTTGTTTGGGAATTTAAATGAATATTTATTTACACTTTGGAAATTATTATCTATTTTTATTTCTATATGTATCCATGGAATTTAGAAACCTATTTTTGAAGGCCTTTCACTCAATCAATTTCCTCCAAACTTCGCACACTTACTCATTTCGATGACAATAAATGATTATGTGAAAATTTGATCGCAAAATTTATTGAGATCTCAAAATTGGAACAAAACGCTTCCATCGAAGTTCCTGAACAATATTAACATAAAAAGATCTACTTATAAATTATAAGTAGTTTATATTACGCAAAAAATAAAGTTCAGTTAACCGATTAAAAGTCGAACAAGTAAATCTTGAAGAATAGATATAAATTTTTTTGACTTACTAGTTTACGATTTCATTATGAATAATATCTGAGCTCTTTGTGATTGACGATTCTAATAAATATTAACGATTTAAAAATAAAAGAGTTGATGAAACAAACGAGATCATTAAAAACAACGAATATTAAATGGCCCAGAGCGAATCGCAACAAATGCAGCGCTATGAATCTGCTACCACTGGTCAGTCTCTAAGGCAACATCATGATTATGTCGAATAGCTGCCCTATTAATAAAATAATAATTAAACGAAACGAAAGCATTCGATATTAATAAAATTCATTGCTATGCAGATTCTAAACTTTGTTAAGTTTTGTTAATAAATTTGAAAAACATGGCAAATCGTTGAAATTAAAATTCGAAAAATTGAAATTGTATATTAATTTCGACTGATTAACTGTCATCTTCAGAATAACTGATTTTTTAAAATAGAAATATGCCAATATACATGTAATTGGTCTAATGTCACATATATTGGAGAGACTTCGCGGCACTTCTGTAAGAGAATTCAGGAACACCGTTGTAAGGAATGTGGAAGTAACATTGATTGATATAGTTGAGGGGACATACACACTCTTTATCTTTAAAATTCTGTGCACTCAATTTAAGAATTATTGGGAAAGAGTGACATGTGAAGCGTTACATACAAGATCTTTGGATCCGAAAATTAACGTTCAAAATTCATAAAATTCTCGACAACTTTATTGAGGGTTTTAAGTGATTCAATGATGACGTATTGATTGCACATCAATAACCAGTAGTATATAAGTGCATTTCTTTTTTTTTAAATCAGTTGTTCTGAAGATGACGGTTAATACGTCGAAATGTATAAACAATTTCAATTGGCTTTTGAATTTGAATTTTGTAAGTTTATTCTTCTCTTTTGCACTATTATAGTCCAAATAAATAACACGTAGCTTTTACAAATAGAAATTGGATGCATTTCAATACCCGTTTCAACTCTGATATACATGCTTTTATAATGCTTTTATCGTTCGTATCTTTTAGATCAGATATTTCTCAATAAATTAATAACTTCTAAAAATATACTTTAATCCAGTTATGAAATTTAATTCATTTAATAAAAATAATGAAAACCAACCGTCAATAAAACAGCATTTTTAGATGGTCGAAAATACTATGGATAATGTGTAATTGTAAATGTTTGTATATGAGTATAAACAATCGATATATCTATTATCAATTTAACTCTTGATCATGGACAGAGATGAGAGTTCCGGACGCACCCGATAACCTCATCGAACTGGTATTCCGTAAGAAATGCGTAGAGTGCAGCGCGATTCTCACCACCATATCGAGCGCCTTAATGCACTACAATAGTGTCAAGCACCAGAACAAAATAGCACTTAAATTCCTCCCACACGGTACATACAATTTGCCGCTATCCAAAGAAGAGATCCGCGAGATCGAAACTGGTGTGAGCAAGACCGGAGATCCTAACCAGCCAGCTCCGGTTAAGGTGGCAAAGATGCCGTTTCGAGACCTTGTTAAGGTAGACTTCATTTCTGAGTGATTATTATTGCTGTGAAAAATCTTCGGTTTTCCCTCCGTCCTACAGTAAAAAGGATTAATGATTTTTACTAGTCGCTAATTTCTGAAAATAATAATACCAGTCGTCATGTTTCACGACCGATAAATTTGGAAATAGTGTCGCAATATCGAGGAAAACTGAAGAATTTTCATTTCTTTTATTTTCATTAAATTTATATTCATTTTAAAACTGGTGCTACATATTTTGATTGGTTTACGTTTTGAGATTTCACTCGATAATATTGATATTTTGTATTTTATGGATTATTCTCTTGCAGTACCATTTCACAAACACAATATTCGTTAATTGTTCAATATCCACTAAGATCCAATTCGATTCTGTGATCGATTGAAAATTACCGAACATTTATTTCTAAAAAATTCATTTAGTGTTATTTAGATAGAAAATATTTTTGTAAGAAAAATTAATTGTAGAATTGAAAATTCAATTAAATCAAAACTCGTTTAATCTATGTGTATTACTGCTTAAAATATTGACTAAAAATATTTTAGTTTTTGTTTTATTTGGGCTTTAAATTATTGATAATACAAATTAAATTTTTTTTATGATAGGATTGATATATTGGGTGTACAACTAATTAATTTCGTATTTTTTTGTTAAAAAAACCATTTATTTAAGTATAAAAGTGAAAAAAAATACGAAATTAATTAGTTGTGCACCTAATATTACTACTAAAGATTTATCTTACATTTATTCGTTGAAAGTTTTCCTATTTGAAAAATCATTTGACATTTCTGTTTTCTAAAATTTAATACATTTTTAAATTAACTAATTTTAATTATTAATTAATTTATGATGTATTAAAATTTTAATTTAATTCATTGCTGTTTTATATTTATGGTTTGTGACCATTTTATTTGGTTTGTGTATTATAAAGATATGATTATTATTTGTTTTTTTTGATTATCTCTTCGGATACATTTATAAAATAAGAATTTAACTGGGACTTCGTTAGCGCGGTCTTCAAGGTTCCGTAAGATATAGTCGCTATTATCAGAAGAGAAGCATTTTTTTCTTTTAAATTAAATAATTTTCATTAAACTTAAATGTTATTTAACGACGCATGTCAGCTAGAAATCGTTTAAAAATTGAAAGGCAATAACTTTTAACACAATTAAAAAGTAAAGCTTAAAAAAGGAAAAGTTTGTTTTATCTATTATCACTATTGTATTTGAGATCGGGGCGCTCATCCTTAAAAGTATCTACCCAACCCAAATTTTTATGAGTCAAACAGAACCCAATCCGACTGTATTTTATAATAACCGAGAATGTAAATTAATCTTGTTTTGACAAAAAATTATCAGTCTTCTGCGAATAATGGGATGTCCATAAAAGAACAACTTTACTGACTTTGGAGAATATATCTCGGAATTTCCACAAATCCATGATATCACTTGGTTCTTTCTAAGTAAATGACCAGTTCCCCTTTGAGAGCTTTTTCCTCCACATTGTTCCCATACAATTCAAATCTAATCTGTGTTTTAGGCTATTGCATGTCTTGATACATCTAATCTTATATTCCTCTTCATTTTGTTGAAGACTGACTCAATGGGGTTCAAGAATGATGAGAATGGCTTAGTACTATATTTTGAGCCCCAAGATTGAAACCCATCTCGTCAATATAAATAAATTTGTTCAATACTTACATTTTGTAAAGAAACAGGAAAATGTTGGTTTTGAAACATTGAAAAATCGGATACTAGCCAACCGGAATTTTCTAACCCAGGATTCTCAATCCAGTTTTTTAAACTGTAACCCGACCCGACCCGATACCGAGTTTAGTTCGGGTCACAATCTCCCATCTCTATACTGTTTTGTCGTATAAATTGATTTTTTTGTTTCAAAGATGATGTGTAACTTTCTTTTTTGACCACTCACGAGAAAAACTAATTTGTTTTAGATTCAATTTGCTTGATGATTGAAATTTTCTGTTCTTAAGAAAATGAAATTTGCTTTGTTTCCCCATTTCTCGAAATTCTGTTTAAGAAAAAATAACATTTAAAAGATTTTCCAAATATAATTTCTAAAATCGAATCCTGCAAATATATCAAATTAGTTTGGCTTTTATTAATTAAAAAAGGACATGTTTTAAAATATGAAAAGAATAATAAATGATATAACAATAATCAAAAAATGAGGTGAATATTAAAATTTGGACAATTAAATTAATTATTGTATTCAAGTCTAATTAGTCTGAAATACAAAAAAATTTGTAAGGACCAAAGATTTTAGTTAGGATTGTCCAGTCCCCGCTAACGAAGTTTACTGTATTTGAAAATTTCCAATTTAAATGCATCTAGAAATTAAAAATTTTCGTGTACATTCGTGCGTATAAAATATCTGTTAACTTTCTGGAGTCTCAAATGCACAGAGAAATGATCAGTGTTCGATGCAATAAATATTATATTTGTATTTTGTCTATAAAATTTCTTATTTAATTGCATCTGATTTTAATATGAAGTCTCTGAAATGAAGAAAAAATGGTACTCCAGGATATGAATACTATATGAAAATAATGTGGTTATCAAAAAATATGTAGTACTTGTAAATAACAGAATAATTTTATCATTCATTTATAATTTTTCTTATTAGAAATTTGATATAGTTGAGAATGTGCATAAACTGAATCTCGAATTCTGTCGTCTTTGTGAAACACCTTTTTCTTCTCATGTTGCTGCTCTGCAACATTACTCTGGAAAGAAACATAAAAAAAATGCTGAAAATTGGTCGTCTTACAATCCGATTAAGCCTATTGATACCAAAGACGACTTAAGATGTGATGTTTGTAACGTCATAGGCGATAGCGCTCAACAAATGGAAACTCACTTTACAGGAAAGAAGCATCAAATAAAAATGAAGGCTTATCTACAACGAGTTGATGCTGGTGCAATTGCACCTCCGATGTCATCAAGAGGTTTTTGTGATTTTAACAATGTAGAACGTGAAGAAGCCAATCCCATTGATCCAACAAGATTTGTTCAAGAATCATTTTTACCAAAAAATTTAACCGGATCATTCGTCCAAAATCCAGAACCATTTGAAGAGATTGATTATGGATATGAAGGAAACATGAGTTCACAATATGATAATGATTATAGCGATTTTGGGAGAATGAATTCAAATTTTGAACCAAATTTCATAGATGATTTTAAACCACAAATAAATATGTTTGATTTTCCAATGCAGCCAGACATGAAAAGAGGTTTCGGTGTTATGCCTGAAGAACCAAGCTTTTACAATCCAATGGGTCCATCATGGGGTAATAATAATCTAAGTCGGTCGCAAATGAATGCCCCATATGCACCAAATTTTCCGAATAGAATGGGCTCGAAATTTCCTGTTCAAACGTTTGGACCGACAAAATTTAAATACAGCAAAAAGCATCATCTATGAACATCAGCTTTTGTTGTACATATAGTTGCAACATTGCTATTTGTATTTAATTGTTTGTTCGTAATACCAGTTTAAATATAAATTTTTAAAAAGCGTTGATTTAATTAAATGTTTTCATTTGTATATATTTATTCTAAATATTAATTATTCAAGAGTATTGTTTGAAATTAACTTCAAAGTTTTTTAATGGAAAATTGTCATTAAATTACTTTTTTTGGTCAAATTATTACGTGATTTTTTACTATTTATACCACTTTGAAAAAAAGGAAAATTATCATATTTTTAGTTTAAGAAGTTTTTCAAAATAATTATTTCCTCCTTGTATTTTCATAAAATTATTATATGTTTTATTATTTATGTTTTCTGTTACACCGGCTTTGAATGTTTGGTATTTCTATAATATAAACCTAATTTGTTATAGAACCCTGTTATATACCATTTATTGTTTTGTTGTAAAAGGAAAAATTTAAGTATATACAAGGTTGATTCAAAAGTTTTCGTTTTACCACTCATATTTTTAAGATAAGATACGGTTATACCACTCTGTCCTTTTGGAAGCAAAGAAATCGCGGCACCCTCTTCTACTGAATCGAACTGTCACCCTAACAATGCATAACTTTGCTTAGCGTCCTTGTTTAATCTCGGATTGGGCGGGCATACCAGAGTAGATCCACTGATTCTCCTTTTTTGGAATATGGAAAATATCCACTTTTCATCGCCCGTCACGATCCTCCTGAAGAAGCGCATGTCATGGAGGGGAACAAGCAATTCTTTACAGAGATCGTTGTTGTGCTTGAGGAGCTGTCATTTTGTGAGGAATTTGTCGATACCGTCTATTGACAAGATCAAACTGATGAAGATGACGTTGAATAGGGGGTTGTGAAGGACCAAACTCTGCTGTTAATCTTCGCATGCTAGTACAGGGATGCTCCTCCACAGCTTGACGTATGGTGTCATCATCAACAACAGATGGTCGCCCCGAGCGGGGTTGGTCTTCCAAATTGACGTCACCACTTGAGACACACAAACACTGACCATACCTTTGCTTTCTATTTAACATTTCCCGGCTGCAGCTGCTGCGTTGAACTCTTTTTCCAGTAATCTCGCAAAAGTACTCGAATTTCGTATTTTTCGCTCTCCATAATCGGATAAGAATAAACAAAGAAATGTCTAATGAATAAACCAACATTAAACAAAGAGATTTGTTATGCAATACCATAATAAATAAAATAAAAATCAATAATGGCAAAATAGAATATTCATATAAAATAACTGTTACAATGTAAGGCATGAAAAACGAAAACACGTTTGAATCACCCCAGTATATATATCATATTGTAACTTCTGTTTCTTTTTTTCAGTTACCTGAATTGATGCTGTTACTATACCGAAATTTTGTTTTGGCAAGTGCCATTTTGCTAGTGTGTATTATTTTGTGTAACGTTAGTTATGAAAATCAACATTAAGAATTTTTAGAATTAATAATAAATATGCTCATTTAAATATTAATAATTCTTATGAAGTGTTACATACATTGTATGAAATAAATTCATTGTTTTTCTATTTCCTTTCATTTTATTTGTTTCTATTATTTTCGTATTAGGTTTTATTTCTTTTCCCTTTAAGTGTCTACTGCTTACAAAAGAAATTGTAACAGATTAATCTTTAGTCTTCATAAAACATTATAAACCAGGTTCTTCATTTGTATTTTTATGAAAAGTTCCCATGCTTTGTTATTTAATGTTTACTTTAGTAATCCACGCGTCCTATTTAATGAATCTAATAATATCTTTCTGTGAAATAATTTCGACAGAAATGCATGGGAATGAAAAAATATCATTGTGAAATGGGATTAAATATTTTTATTTCATTTTAACATTTATCATATTGTAACTTCTGTTTCTTTTTCTCAGTTACCTGAATTGCCATATTTGAATTTACCTAGAAATTTAATGTTACTTAGCATCGATCTTTTTATTTTCAATTTTTTTTACAATTTCTTTCTCAAGCGGATTAAGGGTATTGAATTGTCAATTGGTGTTATCACAACTGTGATGAAAAACATTTTACAATTATGAATCATTTGCTGGTAGATATCGTCCCTTATTATGCATATATATGTGTATATTTAAAATTTTAAAGATATGTAGTACCAGTTACGTTTTTTTAATTTAAATTTATAATTCTTAATAATGTTCATTTTGTTAGAAGTTTGATATAGTAGAAAATGTAAGGCATTTGGATCTAGAATTTTGTCGGATTTGTGAAACACCATTTTCGTCTAAGGTAGCAGCATTGCAACATTATTCAGGAAAAAAGCATAAAAAGAATGCTGAAAACTGGTCCTCGTATAATCCAATTAAACCGATTGATACTAAAGAAGATTTGAAATGCGACGCTTGTAATGTAATTGTCGAATCCTCAATTCACATGGAAATGCATATTGCTGGAAAAAAACATCAAATAAAAATGAAGGCATATTTAGAGCGAGTTAATGCAGGTGTCATTGCACCACCAATGTCTTCAAGAGGATTTTGTGATTTCAATAATGTGGAGCGAGAAGAGGCTAATCCGGTTGATCCATCGCGATATATACAAGAAAACATTTTGCCCAAAAATTTAACTGGATCTTTTATAAATTCTTTTCCATCTGAAGAACCACAACCCTATCAAGGTGGTATTTTTGCTTCGGATTTTGGATATGAGTACGGAGCTATGAATATGGGATTCGAGCAACATTTTATGGAAGATTTTAAACCAAGACCACCATTAGATTTTATGAACGATTTTCAACCAGATATTAGTAGAGGTTTTGGTAGAATGCCGGATGATACATCTTTCCTTTTCATGGATAATAAAATACCTAATCCACCTTGGAGTAATTCTTTAAGTCGATCCCAAATGGATGCTCCTTATGCTCCTAATTTTGCTAGAGTACCAACTAAATTTCCGGTTCCTAGTTTCGGACCCACGAAATTTAGATATAGTCGAAAACAACCACTTTGATTCACTTTTGATATCACTTTTTAATATGAATTTGTATGTTGAATTTAGCTGTATGTTACAATTTCTTAATTTATTTGTTTTAATTGTGTAAAAAAAATTTACTAATTTAAAGTTGTATCGTTTCTGTTTTACTTGATATGAATATTCGGGTTTGCGAGAAGTTGTAACAGTGAATATGAAATTAGCTGTCAGATATGAAATGGGTGACAAATTAATAAAATAACTATCAATTGTTTTATTTTCTCTCTGTAAAAAGATAAAAGAATTATAAGTATTGAAATTTGCTGTTGTTCCCTGCCACCTTAAATATCGAATTTGAGTAATATAAGTGATATTTATAAATCGGTCAAATTATGCCAAGTGTCAAGTAAAAGAAGTCCCATTTTTATTATTATTATTACCACGTTTTTATTAGCTTGCTTTCTTGTCTGGAACAAATCTTGCGATTGATTTTTCGACCACTTTCAGTCATCCAATTGAGCTGAATTTTTTATACAGGCTTGCTTCCGAT
>MQRK01146103.1:0-10573 GCA_001938485.1 Girardia tigrina | reverse complement strand
ATTATCATTAAAAGTTTGGAAAGATTTATACTCAATAATCTGTTTCGATACTTCTGATATAGATAAAACTTTGGATGTAAATAATGTTACAGTGACTTTAATTATGAATAAAACACCAACTTTTGAAGATAAAATGTTTTGTTTGATTCTCCAAGAAGCTAAAATAAAAATGAGTAGTCGTGGATCTCAAATCACTGTAATTGAACCATAAATCAATTATTTATAAATCAATTAAAAAAATTGAAACAGAAATAAAAAAACAAAATGAGAAAGAATAAAGAAAAAGGAGAAAAAGTAAGTATAGAAAAAATACAGAGACCCAATCAGATACTGAGAAAAACAGGAAATCACAAGGTTATGGTTTACAAGATCCAATCTCATTGTTTAGCTATTTATACAAATACATTGCTGCGAAAAAAGGAGGACATGATGGTTTGGACGATAATATTAAGAATATTTTAAAGAATTTGAAATCAAAAAAATTGATAACGAAAGAAAAATCCGAAGAGATCTTGAAAAAAGTTTTTAAAAAATAAATGGATGTCGGCGACGTCTCTGGAATTTTTTAGCTTGGAAAAGTACTTTTCCAATTAGCCCGCAGAAGCTAAGGTATTTCAATTTTTATTTATAAAAATTGAAATAGAAAATGGATGATAAAAAAGGATTTTCAACAACTTTTACTATTTCTGCCAGAGTCTGAAATCAAAGTCAATTAACCAGTTCAACTAAATCTTGATAAAAAATTCAAATATGAGATTGGATTGTTTTCAACATATAATACCGTTGCTAATGTTACAGATGAAAACAATTCTTTTTATTTGTTTTATAAAGGTTCGAGTTTACCTTTTGAAATCAAATAAGTAAGAAAAAATGTTAATAAAGATGGAATAAGTTATGTATATTGTAAATTGAGTCTCAAAAAGGGCCCCAAGTGTTTTAAAGATATTAATAGAGAAATATTGAAGTTTAACTAATAATTTAATTAAAATAGAAACTGATGAAAAGACTGCAATTTCCAAAATCGAAATCCCAACTAATTATTATGTCGAATTCGAGAAAAACTCGATTCTTTTTTTCATGCACGGATTTGATAAAATTGACTTAGATAAATATCCATCACATAGTCTGTTTACTGGAGATAATAGTTTTTATTTTATTAATCAAAACAATATTGTGATTTATTCGATTAAGGATTATGAATCTAAATTTACTTTTCAGATTACTGATATATCAATATTTGTAATATTGATTGTAATATTGCTAATGGGGTATACGTTTCGATTGAGGAAAAAGATGATATAAGAAACCCCAACATTGAAAATCTTAAAAATACAAACATTATATACACTTTTCCGGCTTTTACTGTTCCAATTGGATACAAAATTTCTGATAGACCAGCATCGGAAAATAACATTAAAATATAAAACAGCTAAATTCAAATCTAAATTTTTTTTGGTCATTGATATTTGCTATTGTGCAAAGAAAATTTACAAAAAAAGAAAACGAGAAAATTTCAAATTTATTTTTGGAAAATTGAATCATACTATAAAAGACACATCATTTATTTTCTTCATCTGTCTTAAGTTCTCTTTTATATAAAGTAGTTTTTCAACTTTGGATGCTGACAAATTTGTTCTCCTCTCACCACATATATTTCCAGCTGTGGAAAACACTCGTTCAGAGCTGGAGGAAGCTGCTGGAATAGCCAAATTCTCCTGGCGGAGCGAGCAAGTTTCGGATAAATAAGTGATTGATTTTTCGTGATAATATTTTTATAGTAAATTTCGTTGCGGAATTTGTGATAATATTTTTTGTAGTATTTATATCGTTGAGTGATTGTATATGTGAACAAAGGCTTGATTTCATTATATGTTAGATAACAAAGGTATGCAGTCTTTCGATTCATCGTTTAACGATGAATGTTTTTCGATGCATCAACCATATATAACGATGTACGATACAATGTGTCGCTCTCTTTTCAAAATACTTTCATTTTCTGATTAAAATGTACCGTTTAAAAAAACAGTAGGGGTTCCAAAAGAGGAATAAATTTTAATAATTTTATATTAACTAAGTTTTTTCTCTTGTTTTTTCGGTATAATTCATACATTAAATTTTTTGGAGTCAACTTATCAAGAACGAAAAAAATTCAATTTAAATGTAAAATCGATTGCTTTATAATTGTGAAATTAACAGTTAAATTAAAAGATAAAATTTATCCCAATAATATTTTGTGCAAATTGCCTTGACTGTGTGAATCAGTTTTACGAAAATTAAGTTAAAATTGACTAATTTTTAGATATATATTTTCTGTAAAATGTTATCTTTAATTTTGTTGAATTATTAATAATAAAAAAACGTTAAAAATAAAATAAACCATTTTAAATTTTTTGATAAGTAATTTTCATTGGTTAAAAATAATTTATTATCAGAATATTATGTTTTGCAATATATTAAAATAAAATGTAAATTGTGTAACACATAAATTTGTAATTTTTATAAAATTTTATTTTTTATAATTGCGATTTTTTCCAAAAAAAACACTTTTAACAATTATATTCAAATAAAAAAGATTATTTTCGATAATCTTTTTTTTGTATGAGAAAATAAAATTTATTTTGTTTCTAATTACATAGTGCAACTAATTATTTGATTTATTTATTTTTCAATTTTATAATGATGCACTTGTTCAAAATTACATTCATAATAATTTTCTCACGATAATAATTCTGTTATGTAACTGTGACCAAATTCTATGTCAATTACGTAACGATTTTACTGAATATTTATTGTCCTAATACTATTTTAAATGCACAATAATTGTTTATTTCCTAAACTCTTCAATCGCTATTCAAAATTTGTGCCGGTTTGATTTCTTATGATTTTATTCTAACATTTACTGTGATTATTTATACTATTTTCAATTAGAAATAATATAATTCTGCTAAATTTATTTAAATATTTCATTTTTCAAATCTTTGCAACACATACTAAATTCCAAAATCGTTTTTTTGTTAATAAATTTCATTATTTTTAATGTTATTAATAAATAAATTATATATCTCCCAAAGTTTGCGAAACAAAAATATATATAAATTATTTATTTTTTATCACAATAATTTTTCAATAATAAAAAATATTAGAAAAGATTATAATTTAGGATTTTTTGTTTTATGAAATTTAAAAAAAAATTATTAGTTTTTTGATAAGTCAAAAATAATTTTAATTATTAAATGAAAAAAAGAAATTAAAAATTAATGTATGCAAAAATTGAAATTACAAACCAATAAATTACATATTTTAATCAAAATTTAAAGAATTTTCTGTTACACAAACAAAAATAATTAAAAAAAAACACAATGATGTTCTTACGAATAAAATTCACAAAATTCAGAATAATTATTCATACTGTTTCTTTTATGTTTCAAACTCAATTTTCACTTACTTATTTGTATATTTTTCTCGATTATTTTTAAAATTTTTCATTTCTAAGTAAAAAAAATTGTTAAAAGTTTAAAAACAATTTTTTAGGATTTTCGAAAATAGATTAAAATCGAAATTATTTTTTTAAAATTATTAAAAATTAATTATAAAAAGAGTTTGTAAATCGTTTTAGACTGAATGAGAATATTTTTTAAATTTAAAAATCTTAATCGATATCAAATTCGCTTTATACAAAAAAGTTCATTGATCTAATCCAATCATTACGATATGCACATGTGCCGCACCGAAAACACACGGAGGGGTGCCGGCAAAATTTTGATTTTTTTCAAAAAAAATAAGAAAACAAAAGAAAGAAATGTGTAAAATAGTGTTTCTTGACTTCTATTTGATTTTTTTCAAGATTCTTTTCATTAATTCAAAAGCAAATTTCTAAAAAAACATTTTGAATTTGAAATTATTAATTTTATTTTATCTTAAATTAAAATTGAAATTCTTATGGTCTTCTTAAATATTCTCATAGTTGTTTGTGTCGGATTATACTCCCTTTTTACGGAAAAAAGGGGATTTAATGTACTTTGTTTTTTAAAGATTTTTTATGTTTTGATTTAATATGCACACGAATTATCGGGGGTTTCAATGAACTTGCACCACATTTATATATTAATTGCTTCTGGATTTATTGATCACGTACTAATCATTTTGTTCTGTTGTTTGATGTGTATATAATTTTCAACTGATAATTGAATATGTAATATATCTTCATTTAACCTAAACCAATTTAAAAAATATCAAATTAATATTTGTGATAAATTTATGCTTGCCAAGTATGACAAATTTCAATAAAGCACAATGATAAAAATGTAGTCATATCTTTTATTTAAAGTTTAAATGTATCCATAAGTTTGAATATATAATGACCACATCTCTCAACAACCTTCTAGTTTTCAAAGTAATAATTGTTCTGATTTTTGATAGACTTCAGAAAAAGTGGTTAATATTTTATTTTTTTCCGAAAATACCCCACCAACGTCATGAAAGTTAAAGTATATATAAAGTATGTAAAATCGAGTTGATAGCATTCAAGAAGTAATTATAAATAGGGCTCACAATTTACCACATCAAGAATTGATAAATTCCGTGGTATACAGCGGCAAGCAACGATAAATTCTTTGGCATACCGCAGCATGTTGTGTGTCACCCTGGAAACTTATACAACCAAATAATAATACAAGAAAAATAAAATAATACAAGGCGAAAAATTCAGCTGACCGCGGTAAATCATATGCCCTAATTATAACTAAGGACGTTGCCTAGTGTTGTCACAACTCACACATGTAATAATTGCGCTGGTCGTCAAAATTATCATACAAATTTTAACTTTATTCTGTTTTTAAACACTTTTGCTGATATTTAATACGTAATATTTGTTTGTACATCATAGATTTTGCTGATAGTTTATTATGATAGAAATACAGGACATTTTGAGGAATTTCTAAATTCAAAAAAGAATTGAATATCTTTTAAATACTCTTGTCAAATGTATTCAAGAATTCAAATTTGAATTTATAACCAAAATTTTGAAAGATAAAATACGTTTATTCTATTTTTATATCACAATATTGATATGAATTTTAATGATTTTTGAATATTTGAAAATGATTTTATAAAAAAAATTAAAGGAATTTACGTATCAACGCCAGCCCAGCAAAAATTCTGCTAATGCGCCAATCTACGCCTAAAAGTTTTGCGATAAATCATAGAAGAGAAAACTTTATTTAAAATAAAACACTTTCGAAATTCAAAACATTTTATTTATAAAAAAAGTAGTCAATCTGATTTAGGTGGAAAATGGACTGATATAGAATTCAACATAGATTCAAAACAGTCTCTATTTTTTTCACCTGATGCGTTCCACCTATTTTCTTGTTTGGTTTATTTTCCATATCCAAGACATATAATTGTTCCAGTCTATAACAATTTTATCCGATAAATTAAGTTGCTTTTCACAAAATTTAATTTTTGTTAATACGTACGTATCGAATCAAATATTTTCAATAATGATTATGATAAGTCGAGTCCGAATTTTCATTGATTTCAGATATTAACACGAAACGAAGTCATATCAAATAAATATTTTTCAAATCAATAAATTTCTCGTTAAATAAAAAATGATAAATATTATCTGATTGAAAGAGGAATAACCCTCACATGAACACTAGTAACAATATAAATATATCGAGTTCAAATCTGACGATTAATAAATCAAAGATGTTTAGAAAGAATAAAGATACATAAGATTAATCAAGATAACGACACGACTGTCATAATTCATATCGAATAATTGCGATAAATTCGGTTTTGTTTTTATTATTAAGAATATACGAAAAAAAATAATCAATCACACAATTAGTCATTTTGAACATTAAATAAGAGCTCGAAATGATTCTGTTAAGCAAAAATTGCATAAATCAGATGCAACGGCATGCAGTTGGTCAGCCGATTGATGTGCAGCGTTGGCGTCTGAGCAAGCAGGCGGATTGCGTGGCTGTACAAAGAGAAAATCAGAATGACAATCTATCACGGGGTGGCGAGTGGTCAATATAGCGCAATTTGCTACCATATCATCGATATCATCAATACACACTATCACACACACACGCTCACCACGCATCAGATTCACACTATCGCATAACACATACACACAATCACTCGTACACACCATTTTGAAAGTCATCGCGATCATTTAATAGAAAACTTGACTCATTTAATCGATGAATGATCGATCTCATATATTAAATACGATTTCGTTCTATAATCAATAATCATTCTTACAATGAAAATAAATATCTTTTATTAATATATAATTATCGATTAATAAAATAAATGTTTTTTGTTCATTTAAAAATAAAATAAATAAATTATTAGAAAAATATTGTTTTTTTGTCAATATAAAATTATAAATTATTATATCTGTTGATTTTTTTTCTTATCAGAAATAATCAGTGCTTAATTTTAATTTTTAAATTATTTTATTTTATTTGAACATAAAAATGATTTTTAATTATTTTTACTCAAAACTCATGTATAATTTTAGTGATGTTTTTTGAACCATTTTATTTTGATTATTTTCACAGGTGTTTTTGGAATTTTATTTTCTTTTTTTTTTAAGAAGTCTTTTTACATAAAATTAATTTATTGTTAATTTTATTACAAAAAAGTTAATTAGCAATTATCTTAACTTTCCTTTCAGTCTAGCTCCAGGATCATCAAACGTTTTTACCGAAAGACCCCGTAGGGATGTTTTAAAATTTTTAAATATAACATGAATATTTTAACAAATAGTTAGAAAATTTCATAGAGAATTTAAATAATATCATATTTTTGAATTTTAAACGAAAAATACTAATTTTAAAGACATCCATCAATACTTTTTTCCTTTAATTCTATAAATATTTTACTTAATAAACAGGTAAAATAAAAAAGATTTTATCATAAAAAATCAAGAAAATATATAAATAATTTTTTTACAGACCCCAAAATTTTTTCAGAGACCCCTAGTCTAGTTAGTAAAAAAGTTTTATTGTATTAGTTTTATAATATAAATAATATATAAAATATTTTTCATATTTACTTTAAAATGTTATTTACATACAATAGGATAAATTATAATAAAAATTTAGTTTTAGAAAGCAAAAAATTTTTTAAACAATTAACGCATGTAATTAAAAATAACAAAAAATGATGTAAAAAAGAAGAAAACATCTTTTAATATAATATACATTTATAATTTCTTAAAGTTACTCGTAATTTGTGCTATCACGCTTATTTTATATGTTACGTGTGGTAGTATTTAGAAAATTCTAGGGCAGTGGTGGCCAAACTGGGTGTCGCGAAAATTTTTCAAAACTATCAAAAATACTTACTTTTTGGAAAAAGTCTTTAGGTATTATAATGCTGGATTATATAGTCACTATTAAATAGTGAGTAGTACTCACTGAGTACTATTTCCAACCATTTTACAAGATTTATNGTTGGTTGTTAGTTTCGTTGTTAGTTGGTTGTTAGTCTTTTTCATTTTCAATTCCAATGACCGAAAATTCTAGTTATGTAAAAAGGCTGAAAGGCATATGGGTGTCGCGAAATTTTTCCGTTTACAAAAAGGTGTCGCGGCGCAAAAAAGGTTGGCCACCACTGCTCTAGGGCATAGATTGTTAATACTTTATTTACTGTACTTAATAATTATTAAATAATATAAATTATAATTTACATTTCCAAAATTAAAAAAATAATTTTAAAGAGATGTTTTAATTTTCTAATTTTTTACTTAATTTGAAGCATAGGATTAATGGATTAATAAATTAAAAAATAAATGCATTTATTTTGAAATATTTTTTTCATAACAATAAACTTCGACAGACGAAGCGTCATAGTCACTAACTTTTAGAGTCACCTGTATAGGAATGCATCAATTAGATGGTTGAGATTGTCGTTTTGACATTGATTTTAGACCAACATGAAATAATTATTAATGTTACCTTTTTTGATAAAACTCTAAATATGTTCAATAATAAATCTTTTCCACCTTAAATACTGTGTTCTGAAACTCTTTTATAAATATAAATGTAATAGATACAAAAGAATTTAAGAATAAGGTGAAAAGAGGATGATAATATTATTGCAGAATATAAGCAATGTGTTGTCTAAAAAATACCGTTTTAAATAAATTAAATTAATTAAATTAAGTAAAACTTCCAGGAAAAAATTCAAATCAAGTCTGATAATTTATTTTTAGAATATAAACTATATTTGAAGTTTAAAATTGTGAAAATGCCGGGCAATAATTTTATAACAACTGAATAAATGTTTTTCGTATCAATAATTTATCATAAAAATTTTCACCATCTATTAAAAGATCGAAAAAAAAACTTATTTAGGACTTTTTTCTATTTGGACGTGAAAGGAATCAGTAAGTGCAATAAGAAGAAGTAATAATATTCCTTATATTTTGTTGATTACCAAAAACTATCATATCACTGGGTAATTTAGTATGACCCAAAAATATGTATACTCCTAAAAACATTTAAAAAGGTCTATAGTTTTACATCTAAAAAATGATTTAAATTAGTCATGCAAACATTTAAACTTTTATTTATTCTATGTGAAAGGGTAGATTAATTTAGTCATAAATAAATATGTAAGTGCTTATGAATGACCATGAAATCTATGCCAGTCAAAATAAAAAGTTGTTGACAATATTCTATAAATAAATATTCTTTCACAATATAAAATGATAAAAAAATTTTTCTAGCTTTTTTAATATTTTAAATTTATTATTTATTTATTTCTTAACAATAAACAATTTCAATTCATTAGCAAACATTAATTAATAATTACAAGGTGCGACAGCTATTTGAGAACAAAATGATATCCGAGTGAAAAAATGAATAAACAAAAGAAAAGGAATGCCTATTAAATATTAAAGTTCTATATAGATGAACACATACATAAAAGACGACATCATTCAATGAACCCACCATCAGCGGCAATAACAGCTTCTATACCCTGTCGAAACCAACTACAGGTAGTAATGAGATGGGTCTTTAGAATGTTTGTCATTGTATCCACTACAGCGAATCTGAAAGCTGAAACAGTATTGTAGAGATGTCTATGAGTGTCCCTCTCAACCACGCCCCACACATAACAATTCAGAGGATTGATATCAGGTGAGCTGGGGGGGGGCAATCGTAAGGTGTGACATGGTCATGAAAATTCTCAGACATCCATTCTTTGGTTGTTCTGGCTGTATAAGATGTTGTTGAGTCCTGTTGAAAAACATACGGCCTCCCACGCGCAACTGTAGTAATTCAAGGCTTTACAACTGTGGCTAACACATCAATGTAAGCAACGGCGTTGACTCTGGTACCTGAAATAAAAAAAAATGTGAAGGCATCACATAAACTTCGCTTCTAACAACACCGAGAACCATCAATGATGTTGGAAATTTTGTGCACATGACAATACGTACCACATCAAGACTTTTATACAGCTACTGATCATTTTTGAGGTTCACCTTCTGGTCCTGAACAAAATTCTTCTCGTCTGAGGAAAACCAGACCATTCATGTATCTTCGGGATGTTTGAGCTTGTTCAGAAAGAGCTTATCTGGTCAAGCCTTTCATTTTGGTTCTTTCTGACATGGTCTATCCTCTCGGCATCAAGTATGATTTGTAACGGAGGTCCTCATGATGGTACAATCATCAAACTGCAGCTTTCTGAACAGTGCTCTCATCGACTTCTCAGGGTAATCTTCGATGGCAGCTTGAACTCGGCTTATAAAATCTAATATTCTGATACTCTCAGAACGTCGACAATGTCATTTGCTTTTGTGAAATTCCACCACATCACCCTTTGGAGCTCCCATTTCTCTCCGAATTTTGATTAAAATAATCAGTGACTTTCTGAATCGCTATGTTCTGCAACCAAGGTGACAATAACTGCATGCATCTTCATTTCTTGAGTATGAGAAGGTTCTGCCATGTCTTCCAGCAACAGAAAAAAAACTATGTTACTTTAACACACAGGAAAATGTGGCGCCTTTATTATGTGATCTCAAATAGCTGCCGCTTCAGATAATTAATCGTCCTTAAATCGAGAAAATATAATAAATAAAAATCCTTATAAAAAACTAAGGAGAACATTCGAACATAATATTGAGATACATGGAATGATACGCCCGTGATCATATTAGAAAAAAAACTTCATCACTCAAAACAAAGTTATAAATCTTCTGATCGAATCGGGCATTTTCATATAAAATAGAGGTATTTGTAAAGTTTTTAAATCTACAGGGCCGGTTAGAAATTTCTCATAAGAGACTGATATATTGGAATGAAACCGGATTTAATCGGTACACAACAACTAAATATGGATATATGCTGGTTAATATAAAGTTTTGTTTAAACCAACAGGTAAGGCTCAAAACATCTCTTTTTGTGTCATTGTCTTTTCGGATAACACTAAATATTATGATTTGTTTAAAGGAGCAGTTGACTTCAATAAAAACTCAAAGATGTTTTAGAGTCAACCTATCAGGCATACTTTTTTGAAGGTCAATCCTATATCAATACAG
>MQRK01146064.1:0-12485 GCA_001938485.1 Girardia tigrina | reverse complement strand
TATGTACAATAAATAAAAGTACATTATAACAATAAAATATAATAAATACAATATATAAATGTATATAAATAGTTTTCAAATGCGAGCGAAGACACAAGTCAGCATTGTAGATAATGATGGCCGAAAATGATCAATGTATATCAATGGAGGCAGCGAGAATAAGAAGCGGTCGCAGAATATTTGTTCCGTAAATGGATCTCTCATTCCACGACAATATAATGCATTAATGGAATGATTATCAAAATCATTCACTTAATTTTTATTTTAAAACTAGTTTTCTTGGGGTTTTTATAATTAATTACTTTTATACAAATTACAAATCCGTTTTAGCAAAATCCTTTTCTATTTTTAATTTTCGAAGACTGGCGTGGGCGTGAGATCGTGCTGCCCAGATACGCCATGAGAGTTTCCACAATTTTCTGCAGATTCCTAACAAATATCATAATTCAGGATTTTGCAATGCAAATAAAAATTACAATTTTCCCATATCTTAAGGAAAATAATTCTAACTTCCAAGTAAAAAATCATTTTTAAAGTGCATCTTAAATTAAAATGTTGTTAGATAAATGTTTATTTTTCCTAAAACGTTTTAAAAATTTTTTTGTTAAAAAATATAGGAAAGACTTTTAAATATACTTTGTTTTATTTTAATTTGTTTTATTAATGAAAAATATTATCAAACTATTTGTAAATAATAAGTGATAAAGCCAGTTGAGAGCTTTAACATTGGTTTGGGAAACTATGATTATCATTTTTACAACTATTATTTTTAATTTTCTTTTCAACACTTTTCAATGATACCACTGTTTGATAGGCAATGCAGGGGAAGCTTAGTTTTGGGTTAGGTCATGACCCGTTTTACAACATCCAACGACGCACAAACGGCTGGAGGAATACCTTACATTTTGCTGAAATTAAGTTATTATATAAATATTCATTTTTATATTCATATGTCACATAATCAACCAAAAAAAGTAAAACCGTGTTACAAAGCAATCACAAAATCTCAGGTGTTTCATGACAGGTGTTGTCCCCGTCAATCGAAGACCGTTTCTGTCTGGACTCAATATCGTTACCCGGATCTCAAAGCTCTTGGTAAGTGATATCCCCATCTGTACGAAATCGTTCTCCGGATCTCTTTAACTTTAATTTCATCTGTTTCCATCGTATATCCTTTAAAATCAGAAGTAATAGTTCTAAGTAGAGATTTTCCTTGTTCTCTCAATTTTTCAGAGATGTCATAATTTAAATCTTTCGGAACGACATCTCTACGATACGACGCGTAACCCAGCATAATTTCGACTAAATGAGGATCATATTTCATCAGTTGATTAGAAAGCTCAGATCACTCACTGATAATCTCAGCAACGTCCAATCTTTCATGATAAGTTCCCACGTTGATATAATTGAAACAAATGAAGCTGGTAGGAAATGACTTCGAGGATATGTAGCAAAACTGGTTCAAAACCTTGTCAAATTAGTATTTAGAGCTCCATCGAATCACAGAGAAGCGGCAACACTACTCACAATCTATCCAACAAGTACTACTTCATTATCAACCATAAAGGCACGGTCGGAATGTTCTAATTTGGAGCGAGTCGTAAGAATGGGATTGTGAGGTAGAAACTAAAAGTAGAAACTAAAATTAAGAAATAATAATAAGAAATAACCATAATTTACAATTTTCATAGATTTTTTCAAATTCTACAATTTCCTACTGAGTTTCCAATAATTGATAAAAACAAATGATGTACATAATACATATATTATTCGAATAAATATTTAATAAAGCGCTTTTTACAAAATTGTTAATATAGAATATGTTTCGATCAGCCTTGACCATCATCAGCTATTAATTAGTGTTTGATAGTGTGTGATTTAATTGGTTAAATATTAACAAAAATAAAATTAATAATATTTTGGATTGATTTTAATGGACAAAAAATTAATAAACGAAAATTTTTTAATGTTTTTGTTGCCATACTCTTCTTATCTATTAAATAGTTTTAATTAGGACATGGGCATCAATTCATATTGGCCCATAAAAAGACTGTCTGCCTTTCCTGGAGAATTTGAGTCATCATTGATCAAATCTAATCAGTAGCAAGATAACCAAGCATCATTTATAACTATTTAATCAATATGGAATTGACATATATTCGTAATTCTTTGTATTTTTGAACGAATAATTTTAAAAAGCGACTAAAATGTTCAAGGATTCTATGGTACAAACGAACATAACTTGATTCAATCCGAACTTGAAAGGAATCAGGAAGAAATAGATACGTGAACACCATACGAGGTGTCTATTTATTAAACATATTCTTGATTGTTCAACAGTTGTAATTATCAAGAAATGTTTTAATGAGCATAAAATTAAAATATTCTTTTTTTAAACATATTTTTTGATAAATCTGATCCTGTTTGTAAAATGTTTTTGCTATATTTTTTATGTCAAATATACTTGATTTCTTCTTCTGTGTCAAGCATCTAAAAGAATCAGTCACGATAAAACTATAATTATCTCCTATTTAGTTCTTTCGTTTAGATTTAATGAGAAAGGGAATCTATTTATTGAACTTTTATTTTAGATTCATTGAACGTCATAATCATTAATCATTTAATATTAAATTATATTTTGAATACCCGATGAACATTTTCGTATGAATTAGGTTCGATCCTCGATTACCTGAGCAAATTCAAAAATGGGGAATGACTCTCAGTGAATTGCAGGATCTTCATATTCGGTTCATGCGAATGATGCCAGCGAGACACTCGTCAACTCAAAATCAACATCCTATGAAACTTCTCAGGTCGCCACCAGCCCACCAGTCACATTCAGGAAGCTCGGATCAAACTCACAGTTTTAATGATCCTAAATCTCAGGTAAATAATAAAATTAATATGTAGAATGTAAATTCGAAAATATTTTCTTTCTTTTGAGTTAATTTGGTGAATAAATAATATTTGTATCGCTTATATTTTCATTTGAAACAATTCATTATCTTATTTGATTTTGTCGCGTTTATATTTTGTTTAGTGTTCTAAAAGTTATAATAACTTTGTTTTTATCTAATTATTAGTTTATGTTACAATTCATTCAGTAATTTATGTTTTATTTTTATTTATGTTAATTATACAATCGGAAAGTACGTTTTTACGAGCAAGTTACTTTGAGCACATTCAACAGTAGGAATGATTTGCTACTCATCTATTTTCTGATCATTTTACTCTTTCAATAAAACAAAAATTAAATTTTCAATAATTAATAGGTTGTATACAAATACTTATGTAGTATTAACATGGCAAGAAAGTTTTTTCCGTTACTCTCCACTTCTAAATAAGAAAGAAAATTACCATTCTAATGCTATTTTTTTGTTAATTCATGTTTATAAATATTTTTTGGCAAAAAAAATCAATCAATATATATAAATATATATATATTAATTTGTGTCATATGATCACTTTTCATATTGGATTTAAAAGGTTGTCGGTAAAAATGGAGTTTTCAAAATCTAACAGTCGATTCTATGCATACGTTGAGTGGAAAAATGGAACGACTGCAGCTGAAACTTATAGGAAGTTGTTCAATGCCTTCCCTGATGATTGCCAAACGGAACACACAATAAGAAACTGGTTCTCTGATTTTACCTCAGGCAAGCGGCTATATTTGGACGATCACCCACGAAGTGGACGTCCTTCAGCAACAACAACTGGTGATTTGTAAAAAAAAGTTAGAAACATAATTGATCAGGATGAAAGAATGTCTTTAAGACACAGAAGTGAAATGCTTGATGTCAACAAAGAATCAATAAGGACAATCCTCCATGAAAATTTGAACAGGAAAAGGATTTTGAGCATTTGGGTGCCTTATCAACTGACTGATGATCACAAACGACAACGTAAAAATCACAACGACAAAATCTCCAAGAAATTTTTTGCAACTGGTGCAACAATATGGTAAAGAATACTTGATGAAACGATGGATAACAGTTGATGAAACGTGGATATCATTTTCCCTTACATTATGGAGATCCGACTTACGAGTATGGGTAAGTGGAGATGATCCTCGACCACGTGCTGTTCAACACAAAAAATTTGGACGAAGAACAATGCTTATTTTGGCATTCACAGCTGATGGTAAGTATCACATCAAAGTAACAAAATCTGGTGAGGCTATCAATTCTGAAAGATATACAGAATTCATTCAAAATATTCTTACGAAGTTTCGTAAAGACAGACGACGAGTGAATATGTGAGAAATTCTTTGGCAGCATGATAATGCTCGACCACATTTATCCAAGTTTACCACGGAGTTTTTTCAGAAAAAACATGTTGAATTGATTGAACAAGCTCCATATTCGCCTGATTTAAACCAGTGTGACAAATGGCTATTCAAATTTTTAAAAGGATCACTAAGAACAACATCATTTGCAAGCGAGGAAGAGGTCTTTCAAGCCTTCAGTGATATTATGAGGAATCTCTCACGAGAAAAACTTTCACATGAATTAGATAAACTTTTTACACATGCTGAAAATGTTATTTGTTGTAATGATGAATATACTGTCGTGTAGAAATATATATTTGTTGTTTTATATTTGTTTTATTTAGAAATTAGAAATACAGAGGAGTAATGGAAAAAAACTTTTTTGCCATATTAATAATACCTTCTTAAATGCAAAATATGCTCAATAAATATCAACTAATAAATAGAAAATTGATCCATACAAGTCCATATATAATTTGTAAAATTCAAAACAATATAAGTGTCATTTTACGTTGTTAGTTTGATAAGTATCGTAAAATGCAAAGTTAAACAGTTGTTTTTGTAAAAAAATCATTTGAGACTATTACTTAGTCCAAGAGTTTTTGACTTCTTCATCCCGTCGAAGAAAGGTCCTTTGTCAAAACCCATATTATACTGATTAATAGCGATGATGACATAAATATTTGACAGGAATTTCTTTCAATCAAGCTAAATTTTCAAGTTTAGGAACTCAAGTCTTAGGGGCCATCTTTGGAGTATGATGAATTATTAGTCACCCGAAGACAAATTCCTTTAATTTTACCATTGCACCACACAGACCCACAAACGGTTTATGATTTCTTTAATGCTTTTCAAAAAAGTCTTAAGGACTTAGTCTACCACGAGACCCTGAATTGAATTGTTTTATTTGTTAGTCAGATATCGCGACTTCCATCTTGCACTTTGCTCTTTATACATAACTTTTCATACATGACTATGGTAGTCTAAGACATCGATAACATTGATTGTTTTCAACCCCATCTGCGGTGGTGACTTCAAGGTGTCCAGAATTTGCTTCATCATCAGTGCTTTCCCTTAAAATATAAATTCAGATTATAATTAGTAATTAAGGGCTATTATTTTTATTATTGAATGAAGCACTTAAAAATAATGTTAAAAGACAATATATAGACGCTAAAATCAAGAATATGAGCCTAAAAATATTTAAATTCGGTGTTTCGAAACTTGTCGAATATCTATATGGGTAAAGGTCTGGTCCCTTTAGTTTATCTTTCATCATAATTATCATATACTATGTCTATAAAGTATCTTAAAACATAAAAATAATATTATGAATATTCTTATAACATCAATTAATAAGTCAATGTTCGCAACATGAAGATTCAGTAATTGATCTTCCCCTAGAAACTCTAATATGTCTATGTAAATGCAGCTTTCTTCCGGGTTCAATATCCACAATCCCGTTTATCAATCAAGAAAGGCTGGACTTTGAGACTATTGGTGTAACTTTAGCTGTGTGACTTGAGTTTGATTTTTGATTAATAAGACTTTATTTAATTAAATTATCAGACTTAATTTATATTCAATACAAATATCAACCAATATTATTCAGATAGATTTATCGTGGTTGCACTACAAATATAAATGTCTTTACGTTCAGTTCAAAGTGACGTATGATGACATTATTTTCAGAAACGCCAGACTTAGAAACTCCTCTTTTTTACTACTTTTAAATCTTCCTTTATAAATTTTAAAGCATTTTCAGAATGAAATTAACGGTTTTTAAAATGAAACTGACGTTTTTGAAAATAAATTGAAATTTTGTAAATAAACATTTTTTTAAAGAATAATTTAGTCTATTAATAAATATATATATTATTGTATTCTTTTAATCCCATGGATAAATCGTTAAATAATACTAGAAATCGTTTACCAAACGAAATAAGAAGATTAATAATTGAAAAGGTTATTTTCTTTGGTGAAACAATCACTAAAGTTTCTCAAGATCTTTATTTAAATAGATCGACTGTTTCAATGATTATAAAAGTCTATAAAGATTCAGGTAGAGTTGAAAAAATAATATCCGAGGAAGACCTCATAAAAAATCGATATGGAAATTGGTCAATTCATCGAGAGAATGATCGAAGTAGATTGTTCAATAACTCTCTAGAATTTAAAAAGAGAATGCGAAAGACAAAAATGTGTTGTTTTGTCAATAACGACCAATAACGTCTTATTCTGGATCGTGTAAATGATTCAGATTGATTGGCCTTACGAAAGACTTGTGCAATCGAATTTTTATCAAATGCTTTCGATTGATGATCGTAAAAATATTTTCATTGATGAGTATGGTTTTAATCTACACCTTAGAAGAAATTTTGGACGAGCACCACTAGGAACAAGAGTCAATGTAACAGTTCCGACAGTAGGAGGAACAACCACGATTCTTTTGGCTGCAATAAACAGCAGGGGAATAATACATTATAAAATATTTTCTGGTTCTTGTAAAAGCGAAATTTTTGTTGAATTTTTAAGAGAATTAGACGAAATTTTAGTAAATCGATTGGAAATCAACGATGCGTGCTTTTAAATGGATAATGCTCGAGCACAAGTTTCGAATGAAACAAAACTGTCCGTAAACACTAATATCATCGACGAAGTATCTATCGTCGTATTCATATATGTTAAACCCGATAGAATTCAGCTTTAGTAAAATAAAAACATGTGTAAGAAGCTTACTCGTAGGGAGAGAGCTGGATTTAGGGAATAGCATAAAGTAAGCGATATCAAATATCACTTCTCTTGATTGTGAAGGATGGTTTAGACATGTAAGAAGGAATACGTTTTTGGCTTCACAAGAGCATATCTTTAACTTAAATAATCTCTTTTTTAGTATATTTTTATATTTTATCTGAATTGTTTTTGTTAATTTTTTTAAATAAAAGTATATTAAATCTTTAATTTTTCACAAAATATTTTACAAAATCGTCAATCTCATTTTGAAAATGCTATATACTGAAAGTAAACTAATTAAGTATCTCGAATTTTCTATTTGGCCTGGTAAATTTAAATATATTGACTTAGTTTTCGAACAACCCCGTGAACGGGAATCTATTTCACAGTCACTATTTTAAACGGACACATTTCCTATTTCTTCTCCATCAATTTTCTAATTTACATTTGTTTCAGTCTATAAAAAGTTTCAATGTTTATTTATATAATACTTCCAAAAATAGTATTCCATTATCGGATCATGTGAACCGATCAAGATCACACGCCATCCAAGCAAATTCATAACGATTACATTAAAATATTATTTTTTTTCAAAATCTAGAAATAAATTATTATCACGTTTGTTAATAACTAATATTATATTTATAATTCAGAAAAAAATCGAATTTATCATTTAATTAATCTTATTCTGATTTTGTCTGACTGTTTTCAGCTTACTAATAAACTTATTTTATCAGTTGCCCAATAATTATATTAATAGACTATTTGTAACAATTTATTACCAGAATCCTCGATCGGTTATTCATTCGTGATTGATATTATAATGTATAACAAGTCATTCGGTTCAACCGGGATCGGCATTAATGATTGTAGCTGTGGAATACAGATTATTTATCTTGGCTTTTCTCTGAATAATGTTAATAATAACACTTTGCAAAAGCATTATCGTTAAATTTTGATGTATTATTTTGTCGAAAATCGTATAAGGAACAGCTGTAACCAATGATAATGCTTTAGCAATATCAATCCTTTTTTCCATAGAATAGATATTCGTTGATTTTCTTCACTAATCCTTGTATTATAGCAAACCCTGCTTGATAGGATATGGGCTACTAATGCGAATGTTCCCCAGATCGGCGGTTGTGTGGCGACGGTTGTATCACTACACTTTTCTGCACTGCTACACTGAATCACACTATTTTCCCCAGTTTCCATTCAGCATCCCCCGGTGTGCATCGATTTTCCTGTGTGATGAACCAAGTTGACATTGCACTTTTTAACAAACATTATCATAAGAACTTTTATTGCTGCCAATAAACAGAATTATTTGTACGCATTAAATCGTTGATCGAATTTTCCGATTAGAAATCGATGGATTTGTTTTCCTACACATTTGGGATAATATTCACACTTCCCTTCGCTCGCTTTATTTACATGTTTATTTGACTTCAGTCCCGTCACGTTATTAATAGATTTTACGGATTTTGGCAATCTTGGCGAATTACTCTTATATTATTTTTCTTTATTTTTCATCAAAGGCAGTTTTTTTAACATTTTTTTTAAAATTGAATTTTATTAATGTTTTTTTCTTGATAAGATGGAAGTTTATGAAGGGTTTTACTGTCGCGATATAAAATGTTTCTGAACTGAAATTTATGAATGAATGGTTCGGCAATTATTATTAAATTATTTAATTAATAAGTAAGAAAGTATTTCGGAGGATCGTTTTTTTCGAAATCAACAATCATATAATCTTGCATTCAATAATATTTTTGCATCATACATATTTTACAAACACCGCTTACCGAAATTATCTTACACAAATTTATTTTCTTGCGACAGATTATACAAGTTTTCAGAATTTTTGAGAGTCCTCTGTGACACTCTTTGAATCTGTCCATCCAACCATGTGAGACTTTAAAATACTTGATTTTCCTCTTCATATTATTGATAGTTCAACAAAGTCATTGTTTTTAGAGTGATTGAATGAGTATAAACATTAATTGTAATGAAGAACAATTGCTCAAAATCATTGTTTGAGCTTCATCATTATCGTTGAAAAACTATATATATAACATATTATTACAAAAGCACTTCATAATTTTATCCATAATGAGAAAACTGTTTTGATTAATTTGACTTTTGATTCAATCAATAATTTAATTATTGTTTAGATTAATGTAGAATTACAAATATTTAATTTATAATTAATTAATTTAAATTCAAAATAGTAAAAGTGCAAATTTTAAATACTAATCATGTGTGATATTTATTATATATTAAAATTATATATATATATACATACATACATACATATATATATATATATGTATATGTATATATATATATATATATATATATATATACACTTTCATTATATAAAAATTTTAAAGTAATTTAAATTGATAATAATGAATGGTGATCAAAATATTGTTATAATAATATTTTAATGTATCTTTCGAACCACAAGGTTACATTCGTTTATATATTTATATTATTTATTATTCTTATTTTACTCCACTTTTTCTGTGCTTAATCAGACGGTTATAAAACAAAATTGTGAAGAATATTTTTGATCCTACATTCCACGTCCAAGCCATCATTTCTATTAATTTACTATTTGGGACATTAAAAAATATGAAGAAATTCTCCGATGGTTCTGTTGTTGGTTCGTCAATAGAGGGTCGAGCTGATAGTTGTAGTAACGATATTTATTCCCTCTTAATACAAGTAATCTCGGGAATCCTTCAGTAAAATAATGTTTCACCAAATCGTCTAATTTGACAATTAGTCTCTAAAAGCCAGTCCTAATTGGCAAAATCAGGTCAGAGAGTGCAGATGTTTTTTTGAAAAGTAAAATGTTCGATTTTGGCAAATCATTTCATATATTTGACAAATACAGGGACAAAGTTTAGATTTGGTCAATGTGGAAAATTCTACTTTAGAGTAAAGTTCAAAAGTACTTGATAGCGATATATAAACTAATATAAATTAAAAAAAACGGCACCCGTTAATAAAATATGAACAAAAGTTTCATTCAACTTTGGATCCATGTGTCTATGATTTTCAATGATCGCAATCAATAATTCTTTTTGAACTTGAAAATAATGCTAAAGATTTTTTAAATAATAAATTATCATTTAAAAATCCATTTTGATGGTATAATACAAATAGAAGTCGAAAATTTTTCATTATAATAAATTTAACCCTAGAACCCTTTTTGTGTTGAAATTTGTGTTGAATGTAATAAATAAAGTATATAAATTTCATGTTTCAGGTATTTTTGTTTATTATCACCGTATAAGATTATTTAAATATTAAAAATATATTGGGGTATTAGTGAACTCCAGGTAAGTGTTAACGATTGTTTATTATGCCTAAGAGTTCTAGGGTTAAATAAGTTTCTTTTGATGTTTTTATGTATAAAATACTTGTTTTTACGGTATTCTATTCTTTTTTTCTCACAAATTTGTGCAGGATGATTCTAGAATATCAACAATAAAATACTTTTACAAGTTTATATTTCTACTCCTGTTTTCTGTGTTTGGTAACATGGATCGATCCTAACCCTTTTAATAATCCTTTCACAAGATTTCAAACTTCAAGACACTTTCAATTATGTATTTTTAGTTTATTTTTATTGAGCCCTTTTTAGAAAATCAACATTCAATGGTGGAAATAGAAAATAATATTAAGGGAACTATCTACTTGTATATGGTCACTGTCTTATGTGATATTTCATTCGATATATGTTTTACATCTTGAGATTTTATTATTTATCCACATAAACCTACGGAATATTTTCTTTTCATATGCTTCTTCATACATCATATTATTAAAAATGTATACCTATTATTAAAAACGCATTTTATTAAAAATGTATATACAGTAGGGGACACATTATTATAACTACCTGATATTTTCATGTTTTTTTAGGTTTTCTCGTTATTTATAAGATTATTAACAAATGCAGTCATAGTTTTGATACTTTCTGTGTTTATTTTATCACTCCATCAGAAAATTGGATAACTTTAAAACCGTATACTGTAAAATTACCACAATTCTATTAGAAAATGATAAAAATATAAGAAAATCAAAAAGGTAAGTAAAAAGTATGTTTTATTCCAGAATGCAAAATTTAAATATGTACATACCTGATTACAAATGTTTTATTGTTCATAGAATAAGTAAAGTGAGTTCAAAAAATGATAAATTAAATAATTTAATATTTTGTTTGTCCTCTTTTAGCGTTTACTACTGCCTGGAGGCGTCTAGGCATGCTATCAATAGAGTTTTGAAGCTTCTGCTGAAATTCATCATCACGAAACCAATTGCGGAGGACGCTAGAAATAAACTGATCCTTTGTTGTATGAGTAATTTGGCTGAGTTTTTCCTTCATAATACCCCATATGTTTCTATGGGGTTTAAGTCAGGAGAATTCGCAGGCCAAGGAAGGACATAGATATGATTAGTCTCCAAAAATTGAGTCACCACCATAGCCTTGTAGCATTGAGCTGAATCATGCATCAAAACACAGTTTTCAGTTGAATCAAACCATTCCAGCAGTTGAGACAGCATCCGTTCACGCAAAACATTCATGTATTGATTTTTTTTCCATCATAACATCGACCATATGCAAACGTCCAGGACCTTTTGAATTAATAACACCCCAAAACAGGACTTTTGTTGGGTGTTTGACGGCTTCACGCACCACTGGTTGACTTCCTGGTGTTTGCCAGACACGTCTCCTTGTTGCTGATTGGCATTCAAAAATCGTTTCATCACTAAAACACATTGTTCTCCAGAACTCGATTGGCTTATTTAAGTACTGTCGAGCAAATTGTAGACGTTTCAACTTCATTGCTGAGGTTAGCTTTGGTTTTCGGATTGGCTTCACCGATTTGCAGCCGGCCTCTTTCAGTCGTCTGCGAACTGTACGTGCTGAAATATTGATGCCACGTTCAACGAGCTGACCCTGTACTTGTTTTGTGACAGAAGGTTATCTTTTCTAATCATTCTCACCATTATCCAGTCGTCCTGTTCAATTGTTTTTCGTTTTCGACAACATCTACCAACTCTGGATGTTGAAGGAACACCTGCTGTTATTCGTTTTTTGATGCTGATGACATTTGCATGATGAATGTAGCACAAAGTGGCAATCTGCCTAATTGAAAACTTTCCACTTGATAACAAAGCGTTAACTTTTTCCACAACAGTAGATGACAGATTAGCATTGAAATTAGCATTTACCCATGACTACGAATAATGTCTTTGTATTCAACAGGATACTAAAAAAATAATCTGTAAGAAGAAATTGATTAAGCTATTACTGTCAGATAATTAATTTATTTTCCTGTCTGACAGCGACAGATCATTTTTAATTGTAATAAATAATTTTTTATTATGAAAATGATACAGACCATATTTTAAAACATAAATGTTTGATTTAGAATAAAATGATTTACTTGAAAAAATCAAAACATGA
>MQRK01145999.1:0-12097 GCA_001938485.1 Girardia tigrina | reverse complement strand
GAAAGGTACTCTACAGTCATCAAAATTTGTTCCTACTTTGTTTCATAGTTTTTAACTATGGCGATACAAAATGGAAATTTCTTTGAGAAATAATGCATTTATCTCGCTTGTTGTGGAAAATAAATTTCATTTAAATTGAATAATCTTTTATATGGTAACCTAACTACTTATTGAGTACACGACGTAAGAACTACCACTCCTTTGAACTCTTTCTCTGTTGATAAAAGGTTTTTATTATTCATGTGAGGAATATTTGGTGTGTTGATGTTTTCGTGTAGTGTTTGCGTGTGCTGATTTTGGATTTTGTCTCTCCTAATCAAATGGATGATTAATATTTTAATTCTTATTATCTGAAACTAATTTATTCAAATTTAGATTTAATATTCAGATTTTTAAGTTGTTATTATTGTAAATTTTAAATAATTTTAATGATTTTATTTTTGTAAGTTTTTAAATAATTAAAATCAAATTAATGTTTTAAATGATTATAAAAAGCAATTTTATTTTAACCAATAAAATTTAAATTAAATATATTAAATAAAATAATTCTCTTCAAATTAGTTCAGATTTGAGATGAGAAGTATTCGACATTGCGTGATGAATTTAAGTGAAAGTAACACTATTGATTGTCATAGAAATGAGTTCTTTTTGTCATAATGTGAGTTCTTTTAACAATTCAATTGAAGTACATGCTCAAAATTTAAAAAACAATTTCCAATTAAGTTTATCGAGAATGAAGGTTTAAATTTTAATTTCAATTAATTATAATTTTAGGTGTAGCAAAGGTTTTTAGGTGTCAGAGAAGAACGCTTGAGTTTAGTGTGTCAGAAACTGAATCATTTTATAGAAATGGAATCCCTAAATTTAAAGTGGCGGAAGAAGTCACAAGCAACAAAGGAAAGTATTTTGTTTGGTAAATAATAATTTGTTTAAATAATGTGGTCTATAAAATGTACGGAAAAGAAAATGATGAAAATATTGGGAATTGTAATGAAATAAGATTCAATAAAGTTTCTATATTTGTGTCAATAATAAAAACTTCAAT
Source organism: Girardia tigrina (assembly GCA_001938485.1). NCBI lineage: Eukaryota > Metazoa > Platyhelminthes > Tricladida > Dugesiidae > Girardia > Girardia tigrina. The sequence goes on along the minus strand of MQRK01145999.1, from coordinate 11,052 downwards.
GATTAAACAAATTGTTTTTTTATCCTTAGCCGTAGGGCCTAGGATGAACCTATTTATGCACAAGCTTTTTGGCTTGCTTTTTGCATATTTTGAGTGTATCGTAAGCAAGTAACTTTGTGGCGCCTATAAACCTCTCCAGGTATGAATGGGCATTGACTCCAAGTAGCTCATCCGCCCTTTGCAAAGTTTTGCTTTTCTACCTGTTGCGTGCCCACACACCTTCTTCACCCAGATTGCTCTGGGTGTGGGAGTTTATATAGTCGCCAACCATCCGACCATGGGACAGGTAGTTCAGGTTATCTATTCAGGATATCAATTGCAGGTATGCCTACCTGACCTGACCGAGCGTATTCCCCATATGTCACCCATATGAGTACTAACGCGGCCGTTGGTTACTTAAATTCGGAGATCAGATGGGACAACTTTTTTAATACTTAGAATTTTGTATGATGTCTGAAAAAGTCCCAGTTTACCTTTTAGGACGAATGTAGATGGATACACCTTCAATATTTTTTTATAGTTTACATTATTTGAATATTAGAATGTTTTTATTTTTGCGTTTGTATATTTGTCACATATTAACATACACAGTATCACAATGTATATAAAAATTCGGTTTATGTACCAAATTTTTTATTTGGAATATGGAATTTATTTATCTATGAAACTTCAATGTTCAAACTTCATGAGTTACACATGTTCAACGATACATGACTTAACCACTTGGAGTCGTCTGGCAATCTACGTGCTTATGTTGATATGCTATATATAATAATTTAATGTAAGTAGAATTTTAGAGTTGAAATTGAGTATATAAACGACTTTTGATATAGACGATTCTTATAAATATGACCAACATCCTATTTAATTAATGAATATCATAGTTACATTCTTCAGAAAGCAACAGTGGAATATTCGCGCGGCCGGTTAGAACAGGTAAATAGAAGGAATGGAGGACAAGTGCACAGTGACCACAGTTGATCCGCAACATATTGCAATCCCGTCGCTCAGCGAACTTTTCTCACATGTTGAAAATTGTAACCTGACAATTAATATCGATTTGCCCTGGCATATATTTACGTTAAAAAATATCCCAAAACAAAAATTTGATTACTTAAATTTAAATATTCATGGAAGTATTTTTAATTTTATAAATTCGGTTTCAGAGTTTCCCAATGGTAAATTTAGATTTATGAAGCAATAAATTTCGTGTCATATGTTTGGATGAGACACATTTCACTTACTAGGAGATTCAATTTATTTTAATAATTTGTTGCACATTTGTGATGGCTTCCATATAATCCGTGACTATTTCTGGTTCATAAAAGTAAAAATAAATATAAATAATAGATGTCTAGAAAACCAAATATAATCCTTGTAGTTTCTGTGAATCTAGGTATAAGAGCAATATGATTAAATTTTTAATAAACAAATCTTGGTATGATTCGTCAACACATGACACCTAACAAAGGCGTAAAAATTAAATAACAATGATTGGTCAAAATCATATACTGACAAGTCGACTCATTAAACGTTAGATAAAATATGAAATTAGCAAATTAATGTTATGGAAATCTTAATACAATGTTTACGCCATAAACAAAAAACAATTATTGTTCCATAAGAACCCTTACATTCACACCTATGTAACTCAGATGACCATCTTTCTTGAATATTTATTGCTTGTCAGGGATCGTTGAAATACTGAATATAACACAGTATCTCTCACTGTTCTGCTGAATTTTCCAATCAGCAAAGGAGGGTTCTCTATTTTTTAATCAGGTGTGTTATGGTGGTTGGACATTACTTGGAGCATGAAACACTCGTCTGAAAATTTCATTTTTTTCAATATCTTGAATCGTTTTGAAGTGGCTTCGAATTTCCATAAATAACATACGGTTTTTTTATCGAAAAAATAAAATAATAGAATATAACGAAATAAAAAATAATTTAAAATTCAAATCACGTTAAAAAACCTATGCAAGTTTAAACCACTTTATTTTTCGCATATTTAATTAATAATTTTAGGATTTTTATTAATTATTAGTTCAGTTTCTAATACCCCTATTATCAAAGAGAAACAGATTCGGGATAAAATTAAAATTAAAAATTTGATATATAAATTATTGAATTCCGGAAACAAATTTCGAGAAAATGAAATTTGAATGATTTTGTGGGCTGTGAATAAGATCCTGCTCAACGAATTTACAAAAACTAAACCCTTCAAAGAGTGCCCCCATGAACCAGTAATTGGTAGGTTATAAATCTGTTCATTTCTTCGATATTAACTCTTGATTTTCATGTGCATCATCGCACACTTTTTTTGTTCTTGTTACTTTAAGTTGTTCTTGGTCTTTTCGATCTCAGCAGATCAGCTACTAATGATCCGATGTTAAGAACCTTAGTCTTCCAGTATTTCCCAGTCGATTCATCTACTTTCATCGTTTTACCTTCTACTCTTTCACAACGGACCATGACATGAAACATCATTCTCTTCCTCCGAAATTGAGTCACTCGTCATGACTAACTTGATAAATATTCAAGAATTTCCCTGATATCTAATTGTCGTCGATCGTCAAATCCATTGTTTATTAACTTCTAAAAATCTCCGTAGACTTGATGTTTAATACTAAAAGTGATAATGCAATTAATGTGTCATCAAAACAATATTTACATACTTCTAATAAATGTGTAGAGTGCAGTCTGGATGTTACTTTTACCTTCCAAAGGTCTTATGTAGTACTTAAAAGTAATTCTTAAATTTACGTCCCCATATAATATTTCCTATGCTCATCAAAACTATTAACAGTTGGAATGACTATTTTTGAATTATTTTACAGATGGACCGTAGAAATTATTCAACAAAATATATTTAAACCGGTTCATTGATTTTTTATTTGACTACCTATAAATTCCCAACCCATAGTACTTATATGGGAGACCAATTGGGAACATGCGGAGCACTTGACTATTCAGGTTATGTCAGGTAGACATGCATGACATAAGTACCATATAAATTTGAACTACCTGTCCCATGGTCGGATGGTTAGCGACTAAATCAACTCCCTCCCTTAGAGAAATATTGGTGAAGATGGTGTGTGCACTGCACACCCAACAAGATGAAAAGCAAAACTTGGTAAGGGGCGGATGACCTCCTTGGAGTCAACGGCCATCCCAACCTGGAGAGGAGATAGGCGCCACAAGGTTACTTGTCTACTGATACACTCAAAAATATGCAAAAACTAAGACATAAGGTTTGTGCGTAATTTGATGCGTCCACGGCCCAACGGCTATGGTTAATAAAATCTATAAATGTTATTTCGATTTATTCATAATTTATAATTTGATCATATTTAATGATCAAAATTAACAGCTTTTATATTTTCTTTTACACTTAATTTCAACACTAATATTTGCGAATGAAAGATTCAATAAGACTATCATGCAAAGACCTAGCGAGTGATAGTAACATAAACATAAAAACAAAAGCAATTTACTGGTTGATTTCAGAATCACACAGCAATTTTTGGGAAGCTTAGAACCTTATGAAATATCAAAATTGATGTGAGTACAGACAAATATCCTGAATGTAGGATTCTTTAATTTTCTTAGTGGTATCTCAGCAGTAATGAGAGTTTCTGTGAAATCAATATTAAAGATACGATGTTTCTCACTCGCCCTAGAAGTTATCCAAATGACTTTGGAAATGAAAAGTTAGTGCATTGTTCAACCTTTTGTCTTAATGCGATTGAATTCTTCTTATAAATGTGGCAAATAGGAGCATTGTCATCAGTAGTAAAAGATCTATCTCACAACCATTGATAGATTCTGAGCAAAAGACTTCTTAAGTTAAGACTTATTAGCTGAATTAAGTAATGTTATACAATAGTTTTTTAAGGACAATTTATACGAATGTGTGACAATGTACTCACAATCTTATAAAAACAGAAACTGTTCGAGAATCGAATAAGAATTCTTTAGTGAGTTGGTGTTGGAATTTCCGTCGCAACTAGTCGTTTTAAATTAGTTTCTAATTGATGGACTCGGATTAGAAAAGATTATAATTATCTTGTTTTCTTGAATAGAACTGAACAAGAACAATAGTTTTTTTTGTTAAAATTTTTAATTGTGTTATCGAAGAGTTAATTATAATAATAATGTTATTAAATTATGTAAAAAAGAAAATTGTAAGGTTTTAAAAAAAAGTAATTAATATTATGTAAATTGTTTTAATGTATTATTAATATAGAGTATTAACAACGAATAAAAATTATTGATTGACTGGTGGATTCTTATTATAATTATCATTTTTTTCATGAAATTGAAGCGATGATGAAGTCAAATCAGGAAATTGCAGAAGAAATGTTGAAAGTAAATGAATTAATCAAAAGAAGTGAAAGAATAACGGTCCTCTTAAGGATCCTAATCGATGATTGGGAGTTGAACCGAGACGATATGATAATGTATTATCGAGAGGCAGAGTCGCGACGGATTTTTGAGCACCTTTGCTCACTTAAAGTTAGCGACGATCAAATTTGTCTCCAAGCGAATTCAGTAACTCAAAAGATGAAGCACGGCAGCCTCGCTACGCAGATCGTTGAACGATCAAAAACCAAAGTACCTAAATATCATAATGTTTGAATGCACTCTCAATTTGGCATCTACATAGTATATTAACCTATATTAAAAAATATGTAGTATGTATGGTTGCAAATCTTTTTTTACAAATTAAATATCCTTCGGGTCATAATGATTAGGGAACATACTTTAAATTTAAATCGATTTAGTATAAGAATTATTGATATAGTGTCTGACATTATATTTAAAACACGTGTAATAAATTTAGTAAAATGAAGGGTCAAGAGAGTTTGTATCGTGTTGAATCACGAAGTACTCGAGCGTTAAAACACTCAATGGTACTTGCGTTTTCCTACTATCATCTTAAAATGGTTACCAAAGGTTTGAAGAATAAAGGTAATTAATTATTAAAGCTAGAAAAAGAACCGTCATATATGACGGGTGAGCTGAATTTAGTGTTGATTTAACAGTCGATCAAATAAGTCGGTTCCCAGCGTCATTCGGCGAAGGCATTGCACCGACAGAATTGTATTGATGCGAGCTATCCAGATTGACCACGTTCTTAAGTGGATTCACTCCGGTTCTTCCGCAATTTCATATTTAAAAGCGTGACCGACAAATAAACAAACAAACAAACACAAATTATAGATAAATATTATATATTCTGATTTTTTTATATATTTTAGGGGGTGATAGAAATAATTTCCATAAATCTTGCTACAAAGGTTTTAGAGAAAATTTCGTTTTGAAAATATAAATATTTTTACAACATTGATGAATTTTGTCCAAATAATTATTTGTCACCCTTCATAACTGATCGAAAATAGCAAACTTTAATTTACCAAAATATTCTATTAAATTATTTTTTGTGTTATTTTTAAAATAGCAATCAATTAAAATTATGATAAAAAATTATGGCTTTGAAATATTTTTTAATTTAAATTATAGTGAAATTATATCTAAAAATTAGATAATTTAAAATATCAACTTATAAGAGAGTTGTCTGAAAATTATTGACCGAACAATGAAACAGGTACTTTTTATTCAAATTAATATTTATTTTTCTACATAATTTCCCTTTAGATCTCAGTACTTGTCCCACCAATGATTCTACCTCTTCAAACCGTCTAAATAGTATCTAACGTGTATTTCTATCAAATTTTTGTTAAAAGGGTTAACCCTGTTCAAATGGTTAACCCTTTAACTACCGGACTATTTTTTATTTATATTAAATATCAACATTAACTGATAAAACTAACTGATAATAAGTATTGACAAGTTTTCAGGTAGTTTGTGTAGATGGCGCGCAAGAGGACATCCACTATATACTATTTTTTTGAAATCGCTTGGGACGTATTGTCCTAATGGTAGTCAAAGGGTTAAATAGATAATAAATCTTTATTAGATGAAAATATCTATCCTCCGAGCGTTACTTTTAGTGTAGGTAACAAAAAGAAGTCACTTGAGCTAGATCTAGTGAGTACGGAGGGTGATCAAACAATTCAAAGTTCAATTTTCGTATTTTTGTGATTACAACTGCCGAGATGTTTAAAAGTGCATAGTTTTTTTCTTAAACAAAGTGGCCATTTTTCTTTGATTTCTTCCTTCAGTTTATCAAGTAAAAGTGCATAGTACGTTCTTGTAATGGTTTTTCCATTTTCTAGGTATTATTTATGAAAAAAAACTCAATGTCTATTCCAATAAACAGTTGTAACCCTCTTGCTGGCCGAATCGACAGATTTTGATTTTTTTAAAAATATTTATTAATTTCAACGGTTTAACCGTCATCGTCAGAACAAATGATTTTTCAAACGAAATTTACTTATATAGTGCAGTTAATGATTATGCAATCAATGCGTAATCAGTACGTCATTTAAAAACTCTCAACAAAGTTGCAGAGAGTGCAGTTTGAACGTTAATTTTAGGATCCAAAGATCTTATATATAACGCTTCACATGTCACTCTCTCCCAATAATTTTTAAATTGAGTGCACAGAGAATCATCTCTGTAAGAGAATCCAGGAACACAGTCGCAATGAAGGTGGAAGTAACATTGCAGGTCATAGAAGACATTGTAAAGGAGATATAACTTCACAACACTTTAAAATTCTGTGCACTCAATTTAAAAATTATTGGGAGAGAATGACATGTGAAGCGTTATATATTAAATCTTTGGATCCTAAAATTAACGTTCAAACTGCACTCTCTACAACTTTGTTGAGAGTTTTTAAATGACGTACTGATTACGTATTGATTACATAATCATTACCTGCACTATATAAGTAAATTTCGTTTGAAAAATCATTTGTTCTGACGATGACGGTTAAACCGTCGAAATTAATAAATATTTTTAATTGGCTTTCAAGTTTTGATTTTAATAACTTGCCAATTTTATTTCAATTTATTCACAATTATTTTGATTTTTTGTTTAATTTATCCTTGCAGTTCCCTTTTAAAATTATTTTCTTTGCATGGAACCATGGTTAAACTAAGTCTCGTCTACTCTTCGACACAGAAACTATGATTTATTGCATCTAAGCGTCGCCAACAGATTAGCAAAAGTGGCACATACCATGAAATTAGTTTTCGTCTTGATTTATAATCCCTCAAACATATTCTATGGACATATACATTGGCTCCAGTATTCCTCGAACCTTAATTCGACGGTTGTCTCTAACCATTTAGGGAACCAGAGTGATTTTTTTCATCAAAAATTTCAGATTTTTCGATTAACCAACGCGTTTATCGTCACCTAAGTTGGTTCATCAACTCTTACCAATATCTTACAATGATAAATGAGTGAGCAGAGTCAACGTAAAGAGCGTCAACCTATTATTTAATTTGCGTAAGCGCATTTTCTTTAAAAAAATGCTTATTAATAACAAAATGATCAAGTGTTTCCATTTTCTGCAAAATGCTCACAACTCACTCAAACGACACTGTCAAACTATAACTATACAAATTTTAAATGACCGAGATACTTGTCAGTAGTTGTCAACACATGCGCAAACAATTGTCCCAATGTTTGTTGACATGTACTGCTATCTTGACAGACAACCCTTACATAAAGAAGGTCGGGAAGGACATGAATCCGCAAAGTATATTATATAAATGTAATATAAATGAAATATAAATATTACATAAATATAATATAAATATAATATAATATAAATATAATATAATTATAAAACAAATATAATACACATATAATATAATTATTATTTAATATATGAAAAATAATTAAAAATTTATTTGTAAAATGAAAAACTCGACGAACCCGCTCTCTCCGACTGTCTCCGGCCGGTCGCTCCCGTCTTCGGTCGATTCGACAAGTATTTCGATCGAGATCCCGACTTACTGTCCATTGGTGGCGGTTGCAACTCGTCTTTCGCGCTCGAATTCGTCGACAAATCCAACACTTCGGCATCCAAATTGATCTGTGTAGTTGTTGTTCGTTCTTTCGACTTTTTCCCGTCTTTTTTCGGAGCAATTGCCACATTAATCAACGGAATGGTCGCCGTATCCGATTGTTTGCCAATCGAATTGACCGATGTGACGACAATGACCGAATGCTCGGTTTTGATCGGAAGCGACTTGATGACAGATGAGTCTGGCAGCGAATAATGGATCGATTGTTCGACGAGAGGCGGATCCATCGACACGACCGAACAAGAGTCTGTGAGACAACAAACGATAACAAAAAATCAAATCAAACAATTTTAAACGAATCAATAATCGTCATTGAGTTTTTATTGATTATAAATATAAACATGCAGTTTTTTTTTGCGTCTCAAAGTGTCTCAAACTCGACACCAACCGAATAGCATCACGCGCATCTCTCAAGCATGTCAGAGTAAGACCAAAAAACACACACTCACACATAACTGGTAAACTCGCCAGCTCGGTAACTGGGACATACACACTCACCCCGACCAACACAACCACTCACACTCGCAGCACTAGCGCGCATGCTGTGATGTCGGCGTAGCAGATTGTCTCATCGAATGCCGAGCAGACATTACTCGATCATCACCGTGTAACTTGTTTGTTGCTGTCGATTTGTTTATTTTGCGTTGCCATCGACAGCAGCCCGTCCATTGGTCGAGTTCCATCGATCGGTGCTGCTATTTATCGTCATTGCGACGATTGCATAATAAATTCGATATGTTACGCTACAGTTTTCTATCAGCACCATTAAAAGTTCATTTATAATCGATAATCGAGTTTTAATACATACAAGCGCACACGCCCGCACAAACACACACACACACATAAAAAAGAAAACGTCAAATAAAACAAAAATAAAAACTCACTCGAGTTTAAACAAAAAAAGTATTTTGCGAAAAATAAAACTTTTTTTCCGGTAAAAGACGATCGTTGTTTTAATTTTCAAAAAAAGAACTCGTTATAAATATGGTATTTTTGAAAAAAAAATATATAATAATAAGAAGAAGTGTCAGTTGTCGAGTATTCGAGTGTTAATAACTCACTGTGTATGTCTTACGGTTGAGTCGGAGTCGAGTGTGTCTTCATCGAGTAGTAGTACAAATGTAAACGGCTCGCACGACTCAGGTGAGCTCGACTAATACCTACACCACACTTGATTGGCTGTTACTGATTCACTGAATCGAATGTTTGCTCGGCACACCGCTCAAATAAACAACCGTTCGATTTGGCCATGCTACTAGTGAGAACTTGTTAGTTATCGATTACAGCTCGAAGCTACTATATTGTGTGTGTGTCCGCTCGAGTGTGTGTGTATGCGCGCTAAATTTTTTGCTACGCTGTCGTTTGCTATAACAGTCCAACTGAGTCAGTCTAAGCTCGATATTCGGGGCAGAAACAATGAGTCACCCCAAACTACATCCAAAATGGGGGCCAGAACAAATACATCTGTGCTGTTACTGTATGAATAAAAAATGCTAATCACGACTACCACACGACAGAAAGAATTCGAAAATTGAACAAAAATAACTTTCTTTTTTTCTATTTTTCAAAAAAAAACAAAAACCCTAACTGAAATAAATAAATTTTAATTAATATTTTTTTCCCTGAGGCTTTATTAAATCATTATTGTTATTATTATTATTATCATTAATAAAATAAAACATTTTCAAAGTTTGAAAAACAAAATCATTGAGATTTTCGATAAAAATTAAACAATAAGAATTTGATTATTATTAATTTAAACAATAAATGTCATTAAAACAAAAATAACAAATAATAATTGTATCGATTAAACAAATTTCATCAACACTGAAAGAAATAAAATCATTTGACGATTGTTTCAATAATGAAATATCTAAATTAAAAGAATCACATTTTATATATAATTTTCGATTAATATTTGAACTTTATGACGACAGTTTACTTTTTTGAATTTCAATACGGTATTTTTTTTAATTATTTTTCATTAATTTAATTACAGGGAAAATTCGGACAAACAATTCTAATACCGTGAAAGTATTAAAGTATGCAAAGTACAAGTAGAATATAAAATATACTTTTGTAAAAACCACGCTTGTATTGTCATTGATTCTAGGGTAGAAAACCGCGGTGACCACAAAGATCGACTGAAATTTCCATGGACGAATTCTGAGGATTGTTTAGTAGATCGGAATCCCATTTGAAATGAGGTTCAATAGTCGATGAGACTATGCAAATTTATTGAATTCGACTCTGATACTTTTTTTCCTTTAACTCATGTAATATTGGGCAATACGGATCATTTTGAGGGATATTAGTCCCAGAAATTTCGTGGTTTTGACATTATCAGACAATAAGGACGGTAGTTCTGTTATTTTACATCGTGAACTGCTTTTTCTCAATTTAGGAAAAGTTTGTTTTTTGTAGGAGTGAATGAATTTTGAATGAAACATATGTGCCGCACGAGTTGATTAAAAGATTATGACAAGTTTAAAATGAGGTTAACGACTCATTTTGTGCAATTATCTGTAAAAAAAATAATAACCATTATCTCTGTTTTGATGTGTTTTTTTTACACTTTTCTAAGCTTATTGTAGAGATTGAAGACCTTGGATTGATCAACACTGAAATTAGGGGTCAACATTTGTGTTGTCAAACTTTCATTTTTAAATGGCTGTCAGAAGGGACTAATCGCCGTAATCTTTTAATCACCAACTACTTATTGTTTTTTCTTCAAACTTGTATTTACCGATTTAGAGTGAGCAAACTATTCTGGACATTTTGGTAATTATTCTTTCTTCATAAAAATAAGTTGAAATCATGACATTACTGCATCCCTTTATATCATCTGACAAAGTAGAAGAGAACAATAAGACAAAAGTGAGTATAAATTTAGATGCACATTATTAACACATAAAAACAAGAAGAATTTTAAGAAAAAAGTAAACAAAAATGAGCTAAAATAAATGACGGAAAATTATTCATAAAACAAAAGAGACGTCATGTCAAAATAAATTTTTTGTAATTGAAGAGACAAAAATTTAATTGA